>VMDO01003610.1:0-139630 GCA_007922755.1 Pedetes capensis
TTCCCTTCCCCTCCCTTCCCTGCCCTGCCTTGCCCTGCCCTGCCCTGCACTGCCCTGCCCTGCCCTTTCCTCCCCTGCTCCCTTTCTTTCTTTTTTTCTTTCTTTCCTTTTTTCCTTCCTTTTTTTCTTTTCTAGTACTGGAGAGTTGGATCCAGGGCGTGGCACATGCAAGGCAACTGCTTTACCACTGAGCCACACCCACTGCTAGGCAAGTGCTTTACCATGGAGACATACCTGTAGTCCTGTTTTTATTTTTTATTTTGAGCCAAAGTCTCCCTAACTTGTACAAGCACCTAAGCCCTGAACTTGTGATCCTCCTGCCTTTGCATCCCAAATTGCTGGGATTAGAGGTATGAGTTGTGGTGCCTAGTTTAGGATTATTTTCCATTTGTCTGAAGAATAACCTTCAGTATCTCCCTTATTGAAGGTCTTCTGATACTACCTCTTTCAGTTATTGTTCATCCAAAATGCTTTGTTTTACCATCATTATTAAGGGTATTTTCTCTGGACATAGAATTCTAGACTGTTATGTTCTTTTGACCCTGCAGCCTTACTACTGTGCTGTTTGATGCTGTCAGATTTTGTAAGCTAAGCAGGGTCGGCCTGGTTAGTACTTGGATGGGAGACTGCCTGGGAACACCACCAGGTGTTGTAGCCTTGAGAGAAGGACCCAGCAGCCCACTCCCAAAACACAATTAGCCATTGAAAACCATATGAGTAGCAGAGAAGCACAACAATAGTGTTTTGTCTGTTGTACATAGGGTTGCTATGAGTTGGACACCGACTCAACAGCACCTAACAATAACAACATATTCTTTTAACACTTTAAAGATTTCTTACTTACTTCTGTTGTTGTTGTTAGGTGCCATCGAGTCGGTATCCGACTCATAGCGACCCTCATGGGGTTTTCAATGGCTGACTGTTTCGGGATTGTCTTGGGAGTGGATTGCCAGGCCCTTCTCCCACTTTTGCAGTGCTGGGAATTGAACTCCGGACCTCAGAGACTGCAGCACAGCGCTCTACCCACTGAGCTAAATCCCAGCTCTACTTACTTCTAGCTTTCTTTATTTCTGTTGATAAGTTAGGTAGTGGTCTAATTTTTGTTCTTTTTTCCCCTTTGGCTGGTTTAAATTTTTTCTCTTTGTAGTTTTTTATTATAATGTGGCTCAGTGAAGTTTTCTCTTTATGTGTCCTGTTTAGGGATTTAGAACTCGTTGTCTTGTGGCTCCTTCTGAAACTGGATGTCACTCTTTGGCTTTGGAAAGTCCTCAGCTATTATCTTGTCAAATATTGCTTTGCTCATTCACTCTCCTCTTTTCCTTTGGCTATAGTTACATGAGTATTTTCTCTTTTACAGTGTTCCATAATGTAATTTGTTGTTGTCACTGTTAGATGCCATCAACTTGGTGTCCAACTCATAGTGACCCTATGTACAACAGGTGAAACAGTATAGTTAGTGCTTCTCTGCAATTCATTGTTTTCAATGGCTGATTTTTTTTTGGGGAGGGGGTATGGAGTGGGTTCCTGGGTCCTTCTCCCAAGCCTAGCACCTGGTGTTTCAGGCAGTCTCCCATCCAAGTACTAATCAGGGCTGACCCTGCTAAGCTTCAAAGATCTGATGGGATCGGATACCACAGTGGTATGGCTCCAGGCTAATGTGACTTACCCTGCTTTTTTCCCTATCCTCTTGTGTTCCAGTACTTTATTTTAGTTATTTTCTTCTGGTTTCTAATTCCTGCTTCAACTCTGTTTTTCAAGAGATAAACTCATTCATTAACTTATTAATTTTAGTTAATGTATTTTTAGGTCTAAAGTTTCCTTTCAACTCTTTGTTTTTGAGTTTATCATTTATATTGGTTTCATAGGATTGATGTAACAAAATGCTAAAAGGTGCACGGCTAAAACAATAGAAATTTTCTTACAGTGCTGGAGGCTGCAAGTCAAGGCACTGGTAGTTGCCCCATTCTGGAGGCTACAAGGAAGAATCCATCTTTGCCTTCTCCAGTTTCTGGAGCTGTGTCATTCTTTTGCTTGTAGGCACATCTCTCTTGTCTATCTTCACACTGCCTTCTCCTCTGTGTGGCCACATGCAGGGTGCATTTGATAATCTGAGGTAAGCTCTTCCCCACAGCACCCTTAATTTAGCAATATCTTTTCCCACATAAGGCTTTATTTACTCCTTTCTCTCATAAGGTTATATGCACAGATCCCAGAAATTAGAACGTGAACATATCTCTCTTTGGCTGGAGACAGTCACAATTCAGTCCAACATACCATTCTATGTTGGAATTCTCAACCTTGTAATTTTATCTGTCTTGCAAATAGTGAAGCTTTTGACAAAAAAGCCTATTTCAGATAATTCCAGTATCTGATCCTCTGTGGGTATGTTTCTATTTTTGTTGTTTCTGCTGGGTTTTGTTTATATTGTCTTATTTCCTTATTGTTTGATCTTTTTAATTGTGTGTGAGGCATTATATCTGCACCGTCCCCCCGGCCCCCACTAGAGCGTGGAATGCAGGGCCTTCCTTGCATGTGTTAGGCAGGTACTGTATGACTGAACTCACTCAGACCATTTTTTAGTTTTTATCTTGAGGCAGGGTCTCACTAAGTTATGCAGGCTGCCTTTGACCTCAAACTTGTGATCCTCCTGCCTCATCTTCCTGAGTCTCTGGCATTACAGGTATGCACCATGGTGCCTGGCCTCTGCCCAGTTTTTTTTATAGATATAATTTGAGATAATGGTTGAGGTTCTTAGACAGGAAGAGCTTTGTGTTTGCCTCTGCAAGCACCTGCATAATATTAGCATTGTGGAAGCATCATACTTCAGTTTTAGAGATTGAGATGGTGTGAAGATGCCCACAGTCCTCTGCAAGGACCTGTTAGCTATCCATCCTCCCTTACAGCAAGGGTGGAGCTCTTTACACGTTCCAGTTCCAAAGGGATAGTATTTGGATAGTCAATTCCCCCATCCTGAGCAGGACTTGAATATAAATCTCTGTTTCTTTAGCTTCTTGAAACATTGATAGAGAGAAAACAGATTCAAAATGCCATATCCTTTCCCTGGAATTCTCTCTTCTCCTGATTCTGGTTTGATGATCTCCCCTCTCCCCCACCACTACACACAGTCTTACTAGCTTTCGCATGTTTTAAAGCATTGGATGAATATTTTGTTCCTCTTTCCTACTTGTGTTTAATGGGATGGTTCATCTGGCATGGCTAGTGGAGCATTGGGAACAGCAGAAATCTCCTTGAAATCATAAAAGTTTCAGACTTCACAAAAGTAGAGAAATAGTATATGGAGCCATTCACTATTCCATCACCCAAATTCAACCATTATCAAGATTTTATTATGTTTACATGGAAATTTTTGTGATATATGAAGAGAAAGTTATGAAACAGGGCAGTGTCTCAGCTCACAGCCGCCTTGCCCCTCTGATATGGGGATTTTGCGTTGGTTCCTGTTGTGGCCCTGGTTCCTAGCACAGGGTGGGCCTGGGGCTTGCTTTGTGCTCCTTCAGCTGTTATTGAATAAATGTAAATTCTCTGAAGAACCATAGACTGTGGGAGCTTGGAAGAGGTCCTAACTTGTCATGATGAACCTCAGTTTGCACATGGAGATGCTGAGATCCTGAGCTTTGAGATGGGCTCTGGGCCACACCAGTGCTAGGAGATTTAGGCTGGGGACCCAGCTCAGGGCTTTCTCCACTTTTCTTCACTTCTTCCACTTTGCTAGCTTATTTAACCCCCCTTTTCTTCTCCTTTGATAACAATGAAATTTGAGAGTATTTCATTACCAGTGTGATGACATAATATGGCATTAAGACATGACAAGGACGTTTTATTGGCTGTTAGTACTAGACTTAAGTGAATGGCAAAGCCTTTGACCACTCAGAGCATATATTAATAGCCCTATAAACCACATCCTGGATTGCTGGTGCTGTTATCATCTGGTAATTACATTCCTAAAATTATTATACAAATACTACCTCAAACAATTTGTTTTCATCCTTTTATTTCTTTCTTTTCCTTTTTTCTTTTCTTTTCTTTCTTTTCTTTCTTTTTTTTTTAAGAAAATACTGGAATGATTAGCTTTCTTTTATGAGACAATTCTTCATGTGATAGAGAAAATAGAATTGTCCGGTCAGGTTACTTGGAAACAGGATGTGCTTTGGAGTCAGACTGATCTGTGTGCAAGTGTTTGCTCTGCTATTTACTAACTGTGGCACTAGGCAAGTATCTTATACCTCTCTGAGGCTCAGTTTTCTCCTCTGCAGAATAACAACGATGCTGTTTGTCTTTTAGAATTCATATTTATAAAAACACCTGTCTTTGAACATAATAAAGTCAATAAATCATATTTTCATTATTCTGATGGTGATAATAGCCTGCAAGCATACCACTGCAGTGCCCAATTCATCAGATCTCAGAAGCTAAGCAGGTTTGGGCCTGGTTAGTTCTTGGATGGGAGACTATCAGGGAATACCAGTGCTGTAGGCTTGGGAGAAGGATCTGACAGCCCACTTCCAAAAACTAATCAGCAGAGAAACACTGACAATAGTGCTGAGCATGGCACAATGTTGGGGAATGTTTTGTCTTTTGTACATTGGGTCACTATGAGGTGGATACCAACTTACAGTGTTTAACAACAATGGTGATAATGAAAGCAAGTGAGAATTTGTTTTTCTTCTATTTAATTGATTTATAAGATTAAAAAGTTATTGTTATTTTTAATGGCTCATTCTCTTTCTGAGTAATTTTTCTTATTTTTTCTCTCACTCTCATCCTTTGAAAAATGAACTGAACAATGTTGATTGGTGCAAGAGATCCTCACACCATAGAGTTTTGATAAGTCCATAGAATGATCTTGGAAATTCTTTGCTATCTCCCTTCCTGTCTATTCTTCTTAGGCGTTTTGACTTTAGTGCTGTGCCTTGTGTTTGAGATCTTTGTGTCCTAAGGCTTTGTGTGGCCAACTTCTTCAAGAGTTGAAGCAACTGTAACTTGTTGGGGTGAGGCAGAGCAACAAAAACAATGTTTTTTTCTTTTTAAGTTAAGCAAGCAGAAGACCCTATAATTTAAACACAAGGAATGTTAATTTTTGATTGGAAGAAAGTAGATTTATTAACAGCAACAAAAAACAAAACAAAACAAAACAGCCTGGGACAGAGAGGAGTGACTGAAATCAGCTTGCTGAAGTGTATAAATAGATAAAGTAGTGCCACTTCCTGAGTGTCTTTCCTCTCCAGGCTCAACTGTCTTTGTTGTGGGAAATGTATGTGTGGGAGCGTTCACTCTGAAATGCAAACACAGACATATTTTTCCCTTTGCCTGAGACTTGTACATTCAAAAGAGCTTGAAGAAAATTCCTTGCTGTCTTCCTGAGAAGTTAACTTCTCTTTTTGCCTTCCTGGGTGCCAGAAGAAGAATCACATGCTACTCAGTCATGAGTTTATGGAAAGAAACACAGGCTTCATTCAGGGTCTTCACCAACTGCGGAGGGTTGAATTCGTCACAGAGGGAATTTTCCTTGCTGATTTGCAGCTGGAGTGCATACATTTCTTCACATCTAAAGTGAACTTGCCCACTTTCCTAATTAACTTCCTCCCTCAATAACCCAGTGAGCACAATGACTAATGAGAATAATAGTTGTTGTTGTTGTTGTTGTTGTTAGTTGCCGTTGAGTCGGTATCCGACTCATAGTGACCCTCATAGGGTTTTCAATGGCTGTTTCGGGATTGTCTCGGGAGTGGATTGCCAGGTCCTTCTTCCATTTTTGTGATGCTGGGAATTGAACTCGGGACCTCAGAGACTGCAGAATGGCACTTTACCAACTGAGCTAAATCCCAGCAGCAGAATAATAGTAGCTAATGCTAATTAAGTTCTAATCAAACACAGTTTTTAAATGCACTCTCATTTTATCTCCAGTAATCAATAAGCCAATGTGATCTGTCCCACTTTCACCTTCATTTCACTGAGAAGTGAATGATGTCTTTGGGAGTTGAGTAGCTTGCCCACACTCACAATTTTAGGAGTTACAGCGTGGACTGAATCCCAGGCTGGTCTGCCTAGAGAGCCATGGCCTGGTGTTTTTAACTACTATTCTACTCTCTGTTGGTAGCATAATTGTCTCCTTGTCTTATAAATATTTTTGTTTTGGGTACTTACCTTGTTTTGCTATTGTTCTTAGTATGCAAACACTTACATAACATAGTTTTGCAAACAATGTAAGGGGATTCACAGATACTTTGATGCCTCTCTGAGGATCCCCAGCTAAAACATCTCACTTTGTGATGTGCCCCTTTTCTTGTTTAATCACATTCTAATCTCTGTATCCAGGCTTTTCCCATTATGAATAAAGATAGAAATGCATCCTAGAATCTTTGATGGAACTGTGTTCAGCCAAGTTCTGTTTGCTCCTCACTGAAAGTTTAAGAGATGATTAAAAAAGAAACTGTGGAGAATTAGTTGTGGTAAAAAAGATGTTCTTCTTAGCAAAAGCACCATCTTCATACTGGCTGCTGAGCTGTGATGTGAAAAGTGTCTAAAATACTTTAGGAGAAATTTAAATCACTTGATTTGAACAAATATCCTAGGAGGGAAGAAAAGGAAACTTTCAATACTAATGTTTAGGTATAATGGGTTAGGCATCTGTAAAAGTCTAGGTCATTTTGAAAAAAAAATCGGTATAAAACCAGATCTATAGGGGTGTATGTGTGTGTCTGAAGAAAGTGAAAATTTTCACATCTCAAATCAAGGGGCATTTCCCTTTGGAGTTCTTGGTTCATAGCAATATGACAGCTAATCAGAAAGCTGCAGCACTATGTCTCTGTTTTCATATTATTTAATTGGATGATTTATAGTTTCTCTGACAGATCTGGTGCAGCCTCTGTGTTCCTGGGAGGAATCATGTATAACTTGCAGTTCTAAAACACAAGGAGAGAAAATTGATGCCCAGGCCTGGCTTGTTACTCTCTGGATAGGTCTGACTTCCATCAACATAAAGGCAGTTGGCTGATTACAAAAGAGTGGATACAAGTTTTTGCTGACTTTCCTCCTACTCAACTAAAAAGGAGGAGCCCACTGCTCCCTCCCCTCTGAGTAACAGGAGAATTCTTGAAGTAGTGGGGCATTGTGTTTCCATGCAGAAAACCAAAGCCTGCAGTAAACTGAGATGAGGTGGGAAGGTCAAGAAACACAGGGGATAGGAGTGTGTCACTTGCTGTGAAGAGGTGGAGCATAAAAAGTCAAAGGGGCTCGTTGTCTAGAGCTACCTATACATTATTCTGAAATGTTCTTTTCCGAGGAGAAGCAGGTGAGTTCTGTCTCCATCTTCCCAAAGTCTTGGGTGTTTCTTGTCCATTGGGCAGCGTGTCCCAAGCCATGCTTGGCTGTGTTGATGTAGCACGTGGATAACCTCGCTTCTTTTTGCCTGACATATCGGTTCTGCCATCAGTTCTCAGGCAGAGGAGAAAGAGGCTGAGGCTGTATCTTATCTGCCTTTCTTGCTTCCAGGGCACCATGCAGAGCACAGACTTTCAGGAACACTTCTGGTGAGGTCTTTCTTCCCTGCACATCGAGGGGGGAAGTATCTCCCATTGTGTAGGAACTGTCACAGAGTTAAGGAGCAGTTGAGGATTAGGCTGGGGAATGTGTTCTTTCAAGTATGGGTTTAGAAAGGGATCACATTGCTTGTACTTCTATTGTTTCCTTCACTCACAAATTATTAAGGTAAATTTCCACTGGAGAGAAGAAAAAAAGAAAAAAAAAGGCCAGTATTTGAACATGTACCAGATTGCACATTCATTATTAAAATTCTAAGGTAGACTATGAGGAGACCAAGCAGTGAGCTGAGAATTATCACTGAAGTTTAATTTGTTTACTTGTTCATTGCATATGTGGGTGGAAAACTGCTGGCTCCATCATGCCCTGTTCCTCTGTTTCTTTCTTCTGCCCCAAAAGCTTATTCTAGTTCTTTTTCACTTGTTTAGACCCTTCATATTCCCCACATCTCTTCCTTGGAGTCTTGTTCTCAAGAAAGAAGCAGGTCTCAGTCACTATACCTTGTATACTCTATATGAATTTTAAGGATATTGTGAAACTTGGCTATTGGTACTCCCAGGGGCATTTATTACTTATTGTGAAATAGAAGATTTTACTCCTTTATAGAGGAGGTAGAAGCCAGTGTCTAAATATACTTCAGACTTAAGCATGTAGCTTTTGTGGGTTGTCCTGATTTTGAATTATCTGCATTAATCCTGTGATTTGTTGAGCACAGAAATATGTGTGCCAAAGCTTTATAAAGTCAACTGTCATGGGAGAGAAGGGGTCTTGCAGAAGTCTGCTTTGCTACTAACTTGCACTGTGGTTTTGGGAATGTCAGTTCACTGGACTTTTGTAAAACGAGAAGGTCCTGTTAGATGATCTCTAAGTTTCTTTCCACGCTTGAAAATCCAAGGGTAAAATTGAGTCTTGAAGGAGCAGCCTGGGAGGGTAGATGGCAGACACCCACCCATGTGTGGTCTTGGAGTAACAAGGCTGCCTTATCATGGTCTTTGGTCCTCATAAGCCCAAATTACAAAGGAGAAAATGTTATACCTTTAACAGCCGGTACCTGACTTTCTCTGAGGGAGGGAATTGCATTTGTTTTGGAAAATACCATGATACCTCATAGGGAGTAGGTGGTGAAAGACTGGAAGCATGACTGTATGGGGACCCAAGCCACAAAAAGTGGTGGTTAATCTTTTATACATGAGAAAGTGAAGGGAATTTGTGTTTGGTTTAACTCTTAGCAGGGTGGAGATATAGAGGCAGGAGCTGGATGAGAGAATCTGGGGAAACAGTAGGAGAATGTATGCTGTGTGTTCCAGAAAGCCATCAGGAAACCCTAGAGATATTTGGAACTGTGACACCTCATGTGATAGGTTCAGTTAGGTTGTTGTGTGCTGTGCTATCAGTTTTTTTTTTTTTAACTTCACATGTTAGTGACTTTAAATTTTACTCAAAAATGGTTTTTGAATGGATTGTTTTTGTGGAAACTGAGGAAAGCATTGAGATTGTATGTCTAGATTAATGGATAGGGTAGAACAGAGAGCAAATGTGGAAATAAAATCTTGTAGGCGGAGGTAACTAGAGAACATAGCCCCACCTAGAACATTGTAGGGTTCTTAATAATTCATACTTCTATTGAACATGGAGTTTGGGGATTCCTAGCCCACCTCATCTAGATCTTCAGGGGCACCGTATTGGGGATTGGGTAGATTTCCAGATGGCATTGTTGTGAGGTTTTACTTGCAAACCCAGAACTCTATGGTAAAGTAATGGTGGATGAGCCATTGCAACAAAATTGCAAGATCTGGAAGAAAGATTTCGGAATGTGTTCTTAGGTGCTTTTGACTGTGCCTTTGAGATGATGTGATGACCTCATCTGGCTCTCAACAATGGCCCCCTTTTGGTCAGGGGTTATTTGACTGATTCAGAGAGATATGGAAAACACAATTCCATGGTTTCATCTGTTGCTAATTGTAATTCCGTGATGGTTCTCTTGCCTACCATTGTTTCCTGGGATTTCTGAGGGAAATTTTGAGACAACCAACTCCCTTGTTTGTGGACGTTAGCTTTAGAAATGACAAGTGAAATTTCTATTGTAAAGGAGTATGCACTATCTAATCCTTGGTGGGTAAAAATGATGTAAATTTAAATCTTGCTCTGAAAAAAATAGGAAACATGGGCACCAAAATATGAGCTACAGTGAGAGGTCCCACTATGGTTTTCATAATATCCTATCCTGCACATTTACATTGTAACGTTTGTAACAATTGAAAGCCATTACTTAATTTGGAGACCATATGTCCTGCCCCAGGCTGAGAGCTGTGTAAACAAAACATCTGAATGATAGAATGAGAGGTGAGCATTTTCTTCTTTATGATTTTTCCTCTAGTTCTAGTTTCTACAATGAACATGCTATTTTCTGTGATTATAAAATATAAGTCTACCTAAAAGAGTGTGTAATTAGGTGCCCTCTTACTTTTAAGAACTTGTTTTGTACAGCTGATACAGAAACCTCCATGGAAAGAACTAGCAAAGAAAAGGACAGATTGGGACATGTATATGAATGGTAGGCTTCTGCTGTTGGACCTAAGAGCTGGATTAGTAGAGGAGACACGCTAAAGAGAGTCCAGAGTGTGCTGAGGGTGAGAGGAACCCATACCTACAATAGGCAGTCATTGACATGGCAGCTTTGTCTTCCCTTCACTGAAAATAATGACACCATTTGCATTTTGTTCTTCTTTAAAATTAGGTTTTGTTTTTGCCAGTATAAAAATAAATGAGACTGCTACTATAAGATTGCTTGTAAGTACATGACATTTTAGGGTCCTTTCCAGGCACTTTATAGTGGAAATTCAGTGCTTGGAGCTTAGGCTTGGTTTGGTATATTTTCTACAGCTTTGTAATACATTCCAGTGTGTCTCTAAGAAAACCAGGAAGACCCCCACCCCCTGTCGCCTCACCAACTGGCATGATTCATGACTGATTTGGGGTAGCTGTTATTTTTTTAAACGTCAATGCAAAGGGAAAGAATTTAAATTTACTACATGCCAATCAGGTTCCAAAGCCATACTTCATATTAAAACCACAGAAGGAGCCATTTACATTTAGTGGGAGCTGTGGGTCTTAAAAGTAATGACTGCTTGGTGATGTATATTTTGATATTAGGTTAAAAAGAACTTTGATGTTTTGAGCTTTCTGGTTTTCAGATGAGTGGCTAATAGCCTGTTTTAAGAAAAGCACTGGGGATGGGAACATGTACTTGGCTTCTCTGAGTGCAAGAATTCTGCTTCTTGGTGGACCACAGTTCCACTTTGTTTTCAGGGTTGCCTTGGTGTAACAAAGGGTCCCTTATGCCTTTGGAGTTGTCCTTGCCAGCCATCACCTGCCAATTGGTTCCAGTCTATGTAAGTGTTTTGAGTGGGAAAGTGGGGTGTGAGAAATACTTTGATTCTATGCCACCCCTCCCTTTTGGGTACTATTACATCTGAAAGTTTAAGATTTGGCTAGTTCACTTGTTCATTTTTTCACTTGAAAATATGCATTAAATATTTTTTGACCATATGGTTGCAGAACACCATACTAGGCAGTATAGAGTTAGATATTCCCTGAAAGGAGGCTCTGCACTTGTGAGGCTTATTGTGTGATAGGAAAAGAAAAAATCTGTCAGGTTCAGAGGCTACCTTGCCTTTTAATAGCAGTTGTGAAAAATAGCATGGTTAGAAGGGTGTCCTAAGGGACTCCAGGTGGAAGATAGGCTGAGAGGACTTGGTAAAATGGGGGACAGAGAGTGTGGGCAGCCTTGTGTGAAAACCTTGGCATGTGAAGTAGCTTCCTTCACTGAAGAGAAAGAGAGAAAATGCAGTGACCAGAGCTGATTATGGCAAAGTGAGAGTGCCCAGAGGAGGAGCATGGAGGTCAGGCTAGGCCTTGAGGCTCCTGGGCTACAACAAGGACTTTGGTCTCTGTGAACTAGGAGCTTTCTGCCCATTAAGGAAAGTATCTAACTTAGGGAGATATGGAAGGAACACATATGATTATATTTGCCTGGAGCTTGACCACCTCTCCTTCAGCTAACCTCCCCATTCTGGAAATTGCATCTTTATTATTCTATCTCCACACTTCCCATGGAATTAGCCATATGACTTTAGGCTACTCTTGTCCTAACTGCAGTTGATTGATCCAGGGGCTTTTTTCTTACCTAATTCTTTGAGGCCTGCAGCCGTAGCCCTGTGGCATCCGATCCCGTCAGATCTCGGAAGCTAAGCAGGGTCAGGCCTGGTTAGTACCTAGATGGGAGACCGCCTGGGAACACCAGAAGCTGTAGGCTTGGGAGAAGGACCTGGCAACCCCCTCCCAAAAATCAATCTGCCATTGAAAACCCTATGAACAGCGGAGGAGCACTGACAAGTGTTTCCCCTGTTGTACAGAGGGTCGCTATGAGTTGGATACCGACTCGATGGCGCCTAACAACAACAACAACAACAATTCTTTGAGGCATTGGAATTGAAAAAGAGAAGATTCTTGACTTAGTGACTGAAACAGAGGTCCTACAAAGTAAAGAGCTGTTGGAGGCATGTTTTCTCAAGTGATCTGAGAAGTAGATGTGGAGTTTGAATTAAACACAGGGAGAGAACCTGAGGTAGGGCTGGTGTTTAGCTCAAGTTGATACAGTGCTGCTCTGTGTTCTCTGAGGCCCTAGGTTCAATCCCCAACACTGTCAAAATGAGAGAAGAACCTGGCAGCCCACTCCTGAAACAATCCTGAAAACAATCAGCCACCGAAAAGCCTATGAAGGGTCACTGTGAGCCAGACCCCACTCCATGGGACCTAACAACAACAACAACAACAACAACAGAGAACTTGGGGAGAAATCAGAGAGGGAGAGAAAGTGTATTACTGTGTTCTCCATATGCTCCAGGACCTAGTTCTAGATCTTTCTAGGTGTTTTAGGTACTTTTTTTGTCACTGTGACAGAATGCCTGATGGAAACAACTTAAAGGAGAAAGTTTATTTTGGCTCACAGTTTAAGAACATGTGGCAGAGGAGAGCTATTTATTTCATGGTCAGTTGGGAAATGGAGGAAGGGACAGGAAGTGGCCAGGGATAATGTACCCCCAAGAATCCTCCCCCAGTGACCTACCAGCATGGTTCTACCCCCTAAAGTTTCTACAACCTTCCAAAATTGTACCACCCACTAGGGACCACAGATTCAAAACACAAGCCTGTGGGGGACATTTTATATTCTGTCTATAACATTAGTATATATTTAAGTCTTGGATTCTGTAATATAACAGTATTCTTAATAATCTCATCTCCCCACTTTCTGCTTATACTAGCAGTGTTAGTTTCTATAAAATTATATTCTCTGTGGCTGCAGATATTTGTAGACGTATATGATAATTCTGCTTCAGGTCCATCTTCAGATTTTAAAGGTCCTTAAAGCTTGTTAATTCATGGAAAATCAACTGTTGTTTAGTTTAGACTGAAGATACAAGGGCACAGGAGAAATTAAGTTCATCTCATGTTTCCTAAGAATGGAACCATATTGGAAGGGAACTTTGCTACATAAGCAGAAACACTCAAATAAGGTCATTTCTAGGTTTACATGCAAAAACTCAATAAGAAATTAATTTTTATCTGTTGCATTCTCTGTGATCTGTGCCTTTATAGCTCACTAAGTTCTTATTTCCTTTTGAAGGTGATGCAAACAGCAAATAGTATTAGGATAAACCTAAAATGTCATTTATTAATGGGTATGGCTAACTTCATCTTCCTAATTCTGTTTTTACTGAATTATCAGCTCTCAGAACAAGCAGCTTTGCAAATGGTAGGTCCGCTCATGCTGGACTGGTCTCTGGGCCTGCTAATTTGAATGAACACTCCCTGCCAACCACCAATGAGTTTTGAGGAAGTCTAGCTTCAGATGGCAAATTAAAGACAATTCCACACTGTGGCGTGATAATCAACTAGTCTGGTAACCTAGTGACTGAGATAATTGGGAAGCTGTGTAATGTGGTGGATAAGAGCAGTTCTGTGGATTCAGACTTGTGTGTAAGCCCCAGCTCTGCTATTTATACACTGGGTATCTTCAAGCTAGTTGTTTGATTTTCTTGAATCTTAACTTTCTTGTTGGTAAAATGGGGCAATAATAGTACCTACTTCATTGGGATATTATGATTCAGGAAATAATATTTATGAGGAACACAGTAGGTTTTTAAGTATTAGCAATTATTGTGGAGATTATTGTGTAAAGCACTTACCAGAAACTTACCACAAAGTTTACAACTTGATAAATGCTATGGCTCTTTTACCCCCAAAATGTGTATATCCATGTCTATTTTGAGTTTTTTGAGTCAGGGTCTCCCCAAATTACACAAGCTACCTCTGGCCTTGAACTTAGCTCCCATTGCCTCCCTAGTTCTTGGAATTCCAGGCGTGTGGAAGGTGCCTGGCTTGTATATCCATATCTTTAAAACTAGAGTGAGTAAACATTTATCCAGATTTACCTGTCTCTGGATGACAGGTAGGAATCCCTGATGTAATCTAAGCTCTTTGTTTTGTAAACAGGGAGATGGAGATCCAAATGAATGGCAGTTTTTCAAGGTCAGGCCTTGTCTGGTGGAGCTGATATGAGCCCAGGGACCTGTCTTCTAACTCAGTGCTGTGCTGACTGCACTCTGTTTTGTGCTGAAGGCCTAGAGCATTCTTCAGCTACATTGATTTGTATGCAGAGGACAAATGACATTTGCAAAAGGTACAGTCAGAGACCTTTACCAACCTCCAAACTTGTGCATATGAAAATCTTTATAGGGCTCCTTGTTTTTCCCAAATCATATTCCTATGAGTATTCATGTGTTTCTTATATAAATCCTTTTATGTGAATGCAATTTTACTGAAGTATTGTCCTTTGCTTGATGCCAAATTTTTGCAAGGAAGCTGTGTTTGTAATCATTTTAAGGGCAGTGCTGCACCCAAGGATGTGGAGGGAATCCCGAGATTTGCTGTTAGAAAGATACAGGACCTTAGGGATCTAAATAGCAGTTGTAGACACCAGCATCATCATCTGGAGGATCCAAATTTGTACTTCAGTGAAATTTTGCACTTGAACATATTACACCTTTGGATTTTTTTTGTGAATTAATCCATAATGGTCCCATTGTACTTGACATTGGTCAGGCCACTGTGTTCCACCAAGGGCCATATTTTAAGAGAACAGCAGCCAAATGTAAGTATGAACACATAAAAACAAGCAGTGAGGATGGGAGGGAGTTCTGAAAGTTGAGTTATGTGAGAGATGGTCGGGAAATTGGATGTATCTGCCCTGGAAGAGAGATGAAGAGAGGTAATTAAAGCTTTTGTCAAAAATATAAAGGCTATTGGAGGAGGAGGGATTTTACTTATTCTGTCACAATGGTGAATTTGGGGACATATTTTAGGCTGTTTGTAAGAAGCATTTGGGTGAAACTTAAACAAAAATAATAATTATAACATAAGGCAACCAGTTATTGAGCCCTTGGTGAGGACAAAGCACTAAGATAAGTGCTTTCCAAGAATTGGAGTCCCAATTCTTATAAATGATGAGAGTGGGATTGAAACAGATTTGGGAACTGGCACAAGGACACCCATTAAGTGGCAGATCCATGGCACTATAGCCTCTTGTAAAGCAAATGTCTCCCTCCCTGGGCAGATTGGAGGTTGTAGGAGGACTAGGTTCCATGCTGAGGACCTACCCTGATTTCCACACACCCTGGGGGCCCAGTCAGTGCTCAGCAGATGGTTGTACAATGAATGGATGAGTGCATCCTGTGTTCAGTGGGCACTTCGAATTCACTGGCTAGACTCTAAGGCCCTTTCAAACTCACTAATCATTTAGCAGGAGATAAAATATACATGCCCATCACTTGACTACTGGCTAGCAGCTTGTCACAGTTAAAGTCTGGTAAGGCTGGATTGGAGGAGACAGCAGCAGGTCCTAAGAGCATGGACGGTGGGATTGTCCTTGCAGTTCAGTTAATTGGATGTGTCCAGAGTGATCTGGTGTTTCCTTAAAAATTGTAGCCATTTATTGCTCTAAGTGCTGCTCTCTGCATTCTGTGGAGTCTGGTGGGATATAATGAGCTTTGTGGAGACAGAAGACTTTAAAAGGTCTCTGTGAGAAATAACTACCATTACCTTTGGGTTAGAGGCCGATATATCAGAATAACAAATGCCTTATGTTAGTGACTCACTTTGAACACTTGCATAAAACATCTCTTTGGGTCCTTGAGCTAGATAAAGATTTAATCTCCATTTTTTAGAAAACACTGAATTTCAGAGAAATTAAAGGACTTGCTTAAGATAACATGAAATTCTCATCTCAGTCTGAACTCTAGGGTCACTTGGACTTGGCATGTCCTCTTGGATAGGTAATGGCCCCTCAAGTCCAGCATGCCCTCTGCAGAGGATCTGTCTTCTGCTACTTCTCCAGGGCTTGCTGTCTCAATGGACGGTGTCACAGAGAACCAGGCGTATTAGTTTCCCTTTGTTGCTATAGCAAATTATCCCCGACTTAGAACAGCACAGATTTGTTGCACAGTGCTGGAGGTCAGATGTCTATAGTGGGTCAGCATCACCATTCCTTCTGGAGACTGTAGGGGCACCTGCATTTCCTTTTCTTTTCCAGCTTCTAGAGGCTCGTGGCCTGCATAGCTCTGACCTCTGTTTTCATCATCACATTTCGTTTTCTGTCTCCAGTCCTCGTGGCTCCAGCTTTCCCTTTTGAGGATCCTGTGATGACACTGGGCCCACCCATATAATTCAAGATAACCTTTCAGGCCAAGATCCTTATCTTTACCATATCTGCAAAGTCCTTTATGCCATGGAAGGTAACATATGTGCAAGTATGGGGGATGAGGATGTGGACATCTTTGGGGGTCATTTCTTTGCTTACCACACTAGGTTCTGGCACCAAAACCAGGCAGCCACCTGCTATTCTTCCACCAGTCCATCAACAAGTCCCATTAGGATCTCCATCACCACCACCTGGCTCTCCATCCTCTCTCACCTGGGCTGTTTGTGCCAAAACTTCCCCATCTAGACTCCCTGTTTCTGCCCTGGTCTCCAGCTGTCTGTTTTCCACGCAGCAGAATAGTTAAGAACGTGGGTCAGATCACACCCTTCCACTGCAACCAGGCCCTTCAGGCGTTTGCAATCTTGCTCACAAAAATACCAAAATCCCTTCCTGTGGTTTCAGGCAGGACTGTCTGCATCCCCTTGGCTTTGCGCTTCCTGCCTCCTCTCTTCTCTCTGCCTCCCACCCTCTGCCCCAGCCACACCATCCCTCTTGCTGTTTCAAACCATGCCTGGAATGCTGTTCTCTCAGATGTCTGCATGGCTGCTCCCTCCCAGTTGTCTCATGTCTCTGCTCAAATTCTACCTTCCCAGAGCTGCTTTCCACACCACCCTGCGTGCTCTGACACCCTGCCACTCTGTCTGGCTTTGTTTGCTCCTAGGACTACTTACACTATGTGAGATGTGTATTGCTTCATACTCACATTAAACTCACCCCCAAACCATGCTTAATCATAGAGTCACACTGGGATATGAAAACAATACATGCAGGGTCACCAGCTCTCACAAGCCCACTGGCACGTGATTATGAGTGGTGCACAGCCAGTGAAGGAGGCTTCCAAGGACCCATTTGGTTCACCTAGGGAAATGCTCAATACCCCCAAGTACTGCCAGAAATGTGTTAGGAAAGGGAGGAACAGGAAGCAGCTGCCCAGGGAGGGGCATCAGATCTCTAGGTGTGTGAGTGCATTTTTCACCTGTGGCAGGAGAGAGGTTGATATAGTGATTGATCAGGAGAAGCTAACAGAATGAGGTAATATCTGAGGTAAACTGTGAGGGAAGGAGTAAATATTTTAATAACACTACTAATAATCATGGCTTTCATTTATTGAATACTGAGTAATGACATAATAAATAATAGTAATTGATTGTGTATTTCTCAGCATACTCTGGGCTCAATTCCATTCCTTTTGGTTTTTAACAAACTCATTTTAGTACTCATCTTAATCCTCACATGTCTCTCTGAGGCACAGAGTTGTTATCCTTTTCTTTTTAGGAAAGGAAACTCCCAGAGGTGAAAGGATTTGTGCAAGGTTGCACAGTTAGCAAATGTTAGCAGTAGAATTTGCCACAGCGCAGGCAAAGGTGTAGCTCAGGCTATCCTCGAGCTCATGATCCTCCTGCCTCATCCTCTTCAGCCAGTTAGTTACTGGAGTGTGCTACCATGGCCGGCAAATAGGAAGTTGTTGTTGTTAGGTGCTGTCAAGTCCAGTCCGACTCATAGGGACCCTCATAGGGTTTTCATTGGCTGACTGTTTCAGGATTGCTTTGGGAGTGGATTGCCAAGGGCTTCTCCCACTTTTGCGGTGCTAGGGATGGAACCTGGGTCTTCAGAGAGTGTAGTGCAGCACTGTACCAACTGAGCTAAACCCCAGATGTGCAATATTACGACAGCATGAAATAGGAGGTGAGGAAGATAAGGCCATGGCTGGAGAGGTGGGTGGGAATCTGCTTCCATTTCATATGCTTAGGGGGTCCATGTGTTGTTCTTTTGCCCTCTTGCTTTCTTTGGGATCAAACTTCTAAAAACATTTGGTGTTACATGAAGAAAACAAGAATGTACTTGTATTCAGGGCAAGGGTATCAATAGCTGGTGTAGGGAGGAAGCAGTCTTTAGCTGGGCTCCAGACTTATTGCTGTGGGCCAAGTGATCCTCAGCTGGGCAGTTCCAATCTTCTCATCCTAATGGGGCATGAGACGCACACCTGTGATCCCCGCATTCGGGAAACTGAGGCAGGAAGATTGATGCAAGTTCGAGGCCAGCCTGGTCTGCACAGCAAATTCTAGGCCAATCAGGGCTACACAGCAAGACCCTATCTCAAAAGACAAAACAAAACAACAACAAAAAATTCATCAAATCCTTCCTGCTTGGGGAACCTGCCTGGTTGCTGATGAGTTGGAGGTGGAGAGCTGGGATGGTGAGTCCTATTAGCATCCCCAGGACTAAGAAATCACACACATTCTTCCAAGGTGATGTGAAGACGTGACTGTAAAAGATTTTGAGTTGTTCCAGGGAGGGGCCTGTGTCCTTGGTAAGGGGCACCCCTTTCCATCTGACCTTGCGTAATGTAGCATGGTCCTCAGTGGGACATGCAACGCTCCCTATACTATGTGTTAAAAAGCTGTATTGACTTATTCCTAATAGGGAGCCTACTCTGATTTCCATTTCACAGCAGCTGCCACTTGTTGTACTGTCATTTGTTCAGCTGCAACATGGGCTCCACTTGTTCCCAGTGATTTTTCCTTTTGTGACAGTGTTTTAAAAAGCTCCTGAGTTACCCCAGTTTTCCATTATTGGGATTTCATATTCTTCCTTCTCCTTAGGCTTTTCAGAGAGCTCTTGTTGATTGGATACTGCTTCAGGGTTTTTTTTTTTTTATTTGTTTAAATAAAATCTGGGGGAAGGTAAAGTGTTTGTATACAAACCGTGTGTGTGTGTGTGTGTGTGTGTGTGTGTTGTGTGTATTTGTTGTTGTTAGGTGCCGTCTAGTATCCAACTCATAGCGAACCTACATACAACAGGGGAAACACTATTGCCAGTGCTTCTCTGCTGTTCATAGAGTTTTCAATGGCAGATTGATTTTTTTGGGGAGTGGGCTGCTGGGTCCATCTCCCAAGCCTACAGCACTTGGTGTTCCAAGGTGGTCTCCCATCCAAGTACCAACCATGTCTGACCCTGCTTAACTTCCAAGATCTGATGGGACCGAATGCCACAGGGCTACGGCTGCACAGTGTTTTTATATATATATAATATATATATATATTTCAATATATATATTGAATATATTCCATATTTCAAATGGAATATATGCATTGTCTAGTATGGTAGCCGTATGACCTACAAGGCACGTACGGGTAGCTACTGAGCATTTGAAATTGGGATAGTGTGAATCAGATTACAAAGATAATGTAAGAATGTAAAATATCTCATTGATATAAAGGTAAAATATCTCATAGTTTTTATGTTGGTTACCTATTGAATATTTTGTATATGGGTTAAAGTGTGACATCTAAGTTAAGTTCACTTGTTCTTTTTACTTTTTGTTAATGTAGCTACTAGAAAATTTAAAATGAAAGATGTAGTTTGCATTATATTTTCCTGGGGCAGGCTCTCTCTGAATTCATTTGACCAGCAGCAGCCAACATGGTTTCTGTCTGCTAGAATCCATATTTACAGCCAAAGGTCGAGTAAATTTAATTCCTCCCCCTTGAATCTCCCCTCGCCTCTTCTTCCTGGTTCCCTGGACCTCCTCATCAGACACTGTTCAGGTTGAGGCACTTAGGCTGGTGCTCACTCAAAGGCTTCTGGCTGGCTCTGTCTCATCTACCCCATCTTCTGGCCTTTCTCTGGGACTTCTCACAGGCGGCTCTGGGCTGCCAGTCCTGAGGGAGCATGATCCTCTCAGCCCTCTCAGCGCTGACCTTGCCACCCCACCCGCCCTTCTGCTCCCCTCCCTGGGTTGAGGACTCGGATTCTCATTGAACCCTTTTCCACCGGCATTGTAAGACTCTGTGGTCTATCTGGACAGAGCCATAAAGCATCCTTTGTCGTCTGATTTTAGTACCTAGAGTACACTCAGAAGATCAGAAGCCAGTGTCTGTACAACAGGGCATGTGTTTCCCATCAGCAGACAGCAGATTCTTGTAGCTGGGTTCAGAATCTTTGCTGTTGACTGCTTCTGGCATCTTCTCAGCTTTTGCGGATCTGGGGATGATACCTTTTTGTTTCTCTGCCTCTTCTTTAACATCAAGATCTGTTTCAACCTGATGCATTTGTAAATACAAATCAGGATTTGCCACTTGTGTCCAAGCCAGGTATTCACTGGCACTCACCACCCATCTCCTGCTTTTATTCCTCTCATCTGTGTTAGAATCCTATTTAGATGGATGGAGCCAATTGAGCGGCCCCGCGGAAAGCCATATTCAGTTAGTGTAAATCTTCCTCCTGCTGATGGAGACTGCAGGCTCCCCTGGGATTCTGTCTGGAAATCTTATTGGATTTGCAAGACTTAAGTTAATATAGAAACCTCCCAAATGGTATAGGGCCTCATTTCTTTGCCCTGAAAGATGTTTTTAGAGGCCTGTCTCAAGAGTCTTGCTGATAAGGAAGTTATTTCTGATATTTCAAGAGAAATAAAGCACAAGAAGTCTTTTATTCTGTTAATACTTTTTCTTTCCATGCACTTCCCACCCTTATGCCTTTTCTTGCCTCTGTTTTAGGTTCTTTTCTCTCTTTTTTTCATTTGCACATTAACCTTGTTTCAAATGGAATTAATTACTAACACAAAACTTGGTAAGTAATGCCCTTGAGGGAACATTGCTTCTTTCTTTCCTGCCTGCCTTTCTTCCATCCTATCCTTCCTTACTGAGGAGTTGAACCCAGGGCCTCACATAGGCTAGACAAATGCTCTACCACTGAGCTGCACTAGCACTTTTTTTTTTTTTTTTTTAAACATATGGTCTCTTTAAGTTTCACTGGTTGCCTCTCGCCTCAAACTTATAATCCCCCTGCCTCAGCCTCCTGAGTCGGGTCCCTGGGTTGAGAGGTATGGGCCACTATACCTTGCTTGCTTTTGTTTCCTCCATCCTTCCTTCCCTCCCATCTTCCCTATTTCCCCTCCCTCCTCCTTTTCCTCTTTCCTTCCTCCCATACAATTTCTACCAGGATCTTTGATAAATTTCTCTGCCTTCTTGAGTCTAGCAAGAATGTAACTGTCATATCCTTACTAAACTTGAATCTGTAATTCCAAAACCCTCCCAGGAGGCGCACACAGAGAAATGATTGCAATAAAGTGCAAAGTTTCTCAGTGCTGCAGTAATGCTGTTAAAAGAGATATTTTTGTTTTGTTTTTTGTAGGGAACAATTGAGAGGAAATTGGTAAAAACCCCAAAAGGGGGAAAACGGCTAAATCTAGGGAAAACGAAAGTAACTTGGTTGGATGTTTGTACAAAACCCTTCACAAATCCCCTGAACCTGATTGGACAATTGGACTCAAAGCTGATTGGCTCAGGCCATTCCATGGGCGGCCTGCAGCCGTTGCCCTGTGGCATCCGATCCTGTCAGATCTCAGAAGCTAAGCAGGGTCGGGCCTGGTTAGTGCCTGGATGGGAGACCGCCTGGGAACACCAGAAGCTGTAGGCTTGGGAGAAAGACCTGGCAACCCCCTCCCAAAAATCAATCTGCCATTGAAAACCCTATGAACAGCAGAGAAGCACTGACAATCGTGTTTTCTGTTGTACAGAGGGTCGCTATGAGTCGGATACCGACTTGATGGCACCTAACAACAACAACATTCCATGGACGAGCTATATAAAGAGCTGCGCTGGGCAGTTCGATCCTTTTCACCTTTTCTCTCGCCCAGATCATTGGCAAGGAAACAACGCTTTCCTGTCAAGACCATCAACAAGGAAAGAACGCTCTCTGCTGCCACCACCAACATGGAAGCATCTGCCCATGAGGCTGTATAGGAGCTGCTAGCACTTAAACCTGTATGCTTTGGGATTTCTCACCGCCCTGATAAAGGGCAGAGAAATAAAGAACTCTTTCCACAAGGCAAAGGCGCCCCAGGCTTTTCCTTTCTCCCATCTCCACAAGAGTCCGGAGGGCCAAAGGAGTCTGTGCCCCTCTCCTTAGGGTCCCTAGTAAACTGTGTTTAGTATCTGTGTGTGGGGCAGCACTGCCTATCTGAACATCTGGGCTGGACCGGGAGGCACACGCCCCACAGGTTTTTTCGAGACAAGGTCTTGCTATGTAGCCCTGGCTGGCCTCAAACTCACAGTAGTCCTCCTGCCTCTTCCCAAGTGCTGGGATTACAGGTGCACCACCATACCTGACAAAAGGGAGTTTTTGAGGAGGGAAATAGATTTTTGAAATCATCTTCAAAATTTTGTGTGTACTCATTGTGATGTGCCATGTGAGTTGTGTGTCCTCTGATATGTGTGTGGTTGTGTAAATGAGGAAGCTGGTGTGCTCTACCTAGGCAGCACAGAAAGGCCAAAGCAGCTCCCTGTAGGGAAGACTGACTGCCCCAGGGCATTGAATCAATATGAAAAGCCGCCATGGGGCCCTGTGCCATGAGTAATATTTTTATTGGCAGCAGAGAATACTATATCTGCTTTGGCTTAAAAACATAAACTTCCTGCTCTCTTATGACAGATGTTGGAGAAGAGTACATGGTAACTCAAGGAAATATGGGAAGAACTAGATTAAGCAGACTGTAGACTTTCTGAAATGGAAATAAAGTCAAGGCTGTATATTTGTAATAAATTATATAAGTTAAATGGACTTGTCTATTACTATCTCACTGGGTGATAAGATTACAAACACATATGTGCTTGTGGCATTCAGTGTGGTTAGTAGTTTACATGGATTATCTTATTTCTTCCTTACTATTATGACTATTATTTTCAGTAGCATCTAAAGTTAGGATAAAGTGTGCAGGGGGCCTGGGAATGAGTCAGTGATGCATATCTTCTGAGATGGCACAGAGAAGAAAAGGGTGCCTGCTCATTTAGGGAAGTAGACTTGTCTTCTGTTAGTGCCAGAAACTATACAATATGTGCCTGGAGACTCTGGCAATACGAGAGGTAGCCACCTCCCTCCCCGACCTCTTGCACTCATCACATTAGAACAGCCTGTGCAGTTTCTGCTCAACTTTATGGCCCTACCTGACCCAACTTCATCTTCTCTTATTCTCTCCATGTCCTTCTTGGTCCTTACCCTGCTTTGTTTCTATGTAGCAGTCATTGCTCCCTGACATTATGTTACATGTTACATGTCAAGCACACAAAGAACAAGTCCCAAGCCAGCTGAGGACTCCCACCCCATGGAGGATGGGCAAGAGGATGACAATGGCAACCAGTAGAAGTGTGACCCACTGATCAGTCCACTGCATCACCTGCAGGCTTGGAATCCTTTCCAAGGACTCGGCACACAGGCACAGGTTGGAGTGGTGCTCTGCTCACAGAAAGTAGAGACACAGCAAGCTCAGCATCTGTGGTGTGTGCCAGTCTCCTGTGGCTAGCATATCCCTCAAGATAGTGGCTGCAGGTTGAGGGACCACAAGAGAATATCTTGCTCCCTTCCTGAGCAGTACAGATAGACAAGTGGGGCCGGCAGGTACCATGAAGTACACATTTATACAGTGTCAGAAAATGGCATATGCCAAGCAAAGACAATTTTCTCCTAACATGAAGGAAGAATCTGAGGTCCAGTGGCAACTCCAGATGAGGGGATATTCTGGTTCCAGGGCATCAATAGGGAAGACAGGTCAAGCAATGGCTGCCTCCCCAACAGTCCATCCCTTGACTCTCATTGAGATGCAAAGAACAAACAAATAATAACAGCAAGCAAAAAAAGTGTGTCACACCCAATAGGACCAGTGACCACCTTGGGAATGGATATGAAATGGTTGTGAATAATTGAATGGTTCACAGAGACTTCTGCCCAGCTGAGATAGCATTTGGCCAGGGCCACTAACAGGATGAGTCCAAGGAGGATGATCAGGTCTCCCTGGAGTAGGATTCTCAGCCAGCAGTCTCAAGTGCCTGAGGCCAGAAAGGACTGTGGGATGATGGCTGTCCTTCATGAGTGTACATTACCGTTCCTGAATATGGATGTAAACACAGCAAGAGGTGTTGATAATAACACAGACTGTTGTGCCAGCAGATACTCAAGGACAATCTGGTAATCCATTTTACTCCTGCTAGCAAGTTCAGTGAGTCCTGATGGTCCTGAAAAGCCAAGGCCGTAGTATTAGCAGTTTCTGCCAAGGTCACAGAGAGGTTTCTTAACATCTTTTCTAGTGTCTGTATGCCTATGCCCTTGGACAGTCTTGTGCAACCAACTGTCAGTTTGTCCCTGGGAAGGATATCAGATGCCATGTTGCAAAAGGCCAGCAGAGTGAGGTCCCTCTGGCTTTCTGTCCCACATGGACAGCACCCCAAGGCAGTAGACACTTTTCCAGGGGAAAGGCATGCCATTGCCCATTGAGGTCTATAAGGAAACAAATGTCCTGGGAGCACAATGGACCCTACTGGGGTGCTATTATTGTGTTGTTGACTCATCTGGCTATACATCGTCTCTGCCTCTTGGCAGATTGTGGCTTGAAGAGAAATATTATACATCCATCCCAGCTCAAACTGCCAGTATGAGTCAGTAATGCCTAACCTATGTGGGAGTCATTTCCATTCATATTATTGGTGACATTATAGCAGATGCTTGAATGAGCCTGTGCCTGAACTTCCATCAGTAGTATTGCTCTGTGGGTAGATCTGTTGATTGCCTGAATAAGTCCTGTGTCATGTATTGGCCATGTTGCCACAATTGGGGTCTGAGATGAAAAAGATTTTAGCTTGGGTAGCAGGTCCAGCATTGTTTCAGGTCACCACCTTTCACTGTGGCCGTGGTTACTTTGATAAACATGTCACCAGGGTCCTGGGAAAGAGGGAGGAGGGAGAGAGAGCAGTGTTCTTGTGCCCAACTGCCCTGTTCCTCCCAAGACCAAAGAAGCTCCTGTCGTATTACTTGAGATGTACAATGTCCAAGGATGATCACCCAGGCCATCTGTCCCAACCCAGGGGCCACTACTTCCATAGGAATGCATTGCTCTTGTGGTTTGGCCAAGCTGTTGTGCCCTAATCATCCAATCCAGGCAACAAGGTTTTGCCCTGTACAAGCTTTGCATGTCCTGTAATTCACACACTTGTGTAAGGGAGTTGGGAGCACCTGATGCGGTCCGGGGACTCCAGTATTGTGGTGTTGTGCAACCCTTTCCTCCTTTCCTGTGGGGTCCCAAAGGAGGTAACCACCCTGAGGCAGCATGACTTCCAAATTAGAGTGGGGGCTGGGGGGATCTGTGTCATGGACCACAAACCACCCCAGGCAGAGTATCACAGAAGGAAAAAAGAAAAGAAGTGGCTGGGTACACTGATACTGGGGTTCCTTGTTGTTGTTAGGTGCCCTTGAGTCGGTATCCAACTCATAGTGACCCTCATAGGGTTTTCAATGGCTGACTGTTTCAGGATTGCCTTGGGAGTGGATTGCCAGGTCCTTCTCCCATTTTTGTGGTGCTGGGAATTGAACTCAGGACCTCAGAGACTGTAGTGCAGTGCTCTACCAACTGAGCTAAATCCCAGCCCGGGGTTCCTTAGGTGTAGCCTAATTGGGTGACTGCCCAATCCTCTACCCTCTCCAAGTTCAGTATCCCCCAACATGCCTTCCAGCCCTTGCTGGGTTTCCCTTTGGCTGGAGTGCATGTGAGGGCCCAAATAGCCTCAGTGAGGTGACAATATCATTTTCTAATAATCTTTTTTGATATGCCTTCTTTAATTGTTTAGTCTTGTGTTCAGCTGATCAATGACTATGTTAGCTTGGAGGTGATGTGAAGTGTGCAAAGTCCAGCATATGCCATGGACACTTACCTATTATTTCGTGACCTGTGGTATAAAAAAGGTGCTCTAATCTGATTGGATTTTGGGAAGGTATCAAACTCATGGCAGATTTTTCTATAGGGCCACGATGGTGGTACTGGCAGAGTAGGTGGCAATTGCTATGAGGCACCCACTGCTTGGACTTGTTGGCAGGAATTACAAGATTGTGCCACATGCTTGCCTTCTTTGTCTTGAAATTTACTTGCCTGAATTCTGCCCATTCTTGCATTTGAGGTCATTCATGGATGCACCCAGGAGATGACCATTGCAATTTGTTTTTCATAGAGTCTGTCACCTTGGAAATTCTGTTTGGAAGGCCCTGTACTGTGAGCATCCATGTGAATGACCAAGATTGCCCACTCCATGCACTAGCTGTTGCCATAGCCCTTTTCTCCATATAGGAAATTCTTAATAGGGCAGTCATTTAGTTGTCAGTATCCTGAGCAAATAGCAAGATTATTTGCTATCACCCAGGAATTAGTAAAGACAGAGCAAGACTTGTAGAGGGAGGTAGCTTGCAGAGTCATCACTGCCACATGAAATTCAGCCCAATAAACCCAGCATCCCCTTCCAGTTCCAGCTGAGAGGCTGTCTTTGGGGGAATGGCTGTCGTGGCCCAGTGGACTCCATCAGTTTTCAGTTTTGAAGAACCATTGGTAAACCAGGCTATGCCTTTATCCGGAACCTCTTTTAATTGTAGTCCCAGGTGGCTGGGGGAGAGGGTTGGGGTCTGTTCCCACCATCAGGGTGCTACACGCTCATGGAATTGACCGACCCCTTGGCATCCCTGTCATGGTTCAGCCTTGGCGGTACCTTTCCATTTGATTAACGAGTTCCACTGGGCTTGTTTATTCTTGTTAGTGAGAATCTGGGTAAGGATAGGTACCCCAGACATTTGAGTTACATAATGTGCTTTGGTCGTGAGATGTTCCATCTCCACCATAGCCCAAAGCAAGTGAAAAGCTGCCATTTAAAGCATGCCTATCAGGCAGTGGCTTTAAGCAGCTTGCATGTCCAGAGTCTGAGAAGTGGGGCATCTCAGTGGTAGTTTCCTGATGTAACAGTCTCCACTCTATGCTGGGGATGTGGACACCTGCAGTTCTGTCAGGCTAGCAGACTTCAAAGATCCTAGAGGCAATGCCGGGGCCATGGCTTGTTGAACAGCTTCCAAAGATCATTGCTGAGAAGGACACCTTTCAAAGGTGGCTGCCTATTGCCCCACCTTGATTCAGGGGCCAGAAGGATACCCAGATGAAGAAGTGCCATCTCCAGTATCCAAAGAGATCCACTAGCCACTGTGTTTCCTGTTTATTTGTGGACACAGCCAAGGACAATAACTTCTGGTTGACCCTCTCCTTCATACTCTGTTGACTTCCTGTTTAGGACCCTGAGAAATTCTGGACCCTGAGAATCTTACCTGGATTTATGACCTATCTGTCATTAGTTCTCACAATGGCAGTCAAATGAAAAGCCAAAGTGACTTGTTCCTCAGTGTGACCTATAATCAAGATGTCTTCTTTATGATGTATGAAGAAAACTTGTGGTGAGACTTGGATTTGCTGTAAATCAGGTATCTGCCCTTTGATGACAAATGGTAGCGTAGTTAAGAGATCCCTGGGGGAGGACAGTGAGAGTGTCCTGCAGGACATTCCACAGGAATACAAAGTGATCTTGGTCTACTTCTTGTAGAGAGATTGAGAAAAAGGCATTGTGCACAGCACCAACAGCATACCAGTCTTGGGTATGTACTGTCACTGGTGGGAAGCAGTGATGATGTCTGGCACATAGTGGTCAAGGATGGAACCTTGGCATTCAGCATTCATCCTGCCACAGTCTACAGTGAGCTTCTGTGGCTTGGAGGCTGTTTTGATGAAGTGGTTAAATTGTGACAAAGTAATTGGAAGCGCTTCTGCTTGCATCAATCTTGGATTAAAATAGTAATGTTTTTCTCCCCACCAAGTATAGGGGTTTGGACAATTCTAGGAGAGGGGAAAGCAGAAGTGTATCCTGTCCACATGACTCAGTTATTGCCCTGAGGAAGTGCACATTCCTGCATGTTCAGGGCCACTGGCTGCCGAAATATCAATACTTGTTGTGCATGTAGCGATAAGAACTGTGATCATCAGAGTCCAAATGGTTCCAGTTATAAACACATGATTAATTGTCTTTCGTGGGCCACTGCATCCACCTCCAAGCCATCCAAGGGCTCAATGTCATCCATCCCCTTTCAGAGTTTGGAGTCCTATTACCTAACCCCTGTATCTTATAGCCCCATGATTGTTTGAGCCCCCTCACATTTTTCCTTCACTTCCCTAGGGCCACATGGGCATATGGCTGTGGGTCCCTGGTAGGCATCGTTCTCCTTATATTCATTGCCACTCTTTTTGCAAGAGATTGGGAGGTGAGTGGCACAGTTCTTCCTCTTCACCTGAGTCTGGCTTGCAGTTGGAACAACCACCATCCTCACTGTCCATGAGGGATGTTGGGACACTGGGTGACAGATTGCCTTTCCTCTTGTGTGTGTTGGGGGAGGTCTGAGATGCACAGAGTGGCAATCTCACACTCTAAGTCTCTCCATGTGGAGGGCTGCCCTCCTCCTGTTCCTTTCCAGTTCACACTTGGGCCTTCACCTCTAATACAGCCTCCATCTTACACTTTATACCACGGATGAATGTCTGGTGTCTTCTGGCACTATTTCCCATGTTTTCACCTCTTAGGTCTCTTATGCGTAGTTATGGAGGCCACCACCTTTCTGGTCCTGTTAACACAATGGCAACTGGTGGTACCATTTCCCCTCTGCCTCACCCACTGTCATCCCAGGGAACAGTAGAAGTCATGGGGATGTCTTCTCTTGTGGAAGACCGTGCCTCATAAAGGCCTTCCGATCTGTACACTACAGGAGAATTTCACACAGGGTCTTAGAGTCAGGTGTCTGTACCCTTTATCTTAATGGCTGGATGTATTCCAGAACCATTTTCCAGAGTGTGTAGCTTCTGGGAAATCCCCCATTTTGGGAACCCCCACTGCCAGTCTCCTAGTTAGCAGAGCAATTGTGACATAGTTTGTTTCAGTCAGGTCGTGTCAGTCCTGTTTGATTTAAGTGAAACTTCACAGAAGTGGGGATGGGTTGTCAGCTTTCCCAAACTAACCTTTCTGCCTGGGCTGTTTGGGCCTGCCTGGACTCCTCATCAATCAGATGCACCCACAAGGCAATGAAGGCCCTCCTGGCCTCTGCCCACATCTGTCTTTCTCATTTCCTTTCTCACTCACAGAGAATGAGCACATTTCCAGTTTTGTCTTCAGTGACACCACTGGTGTTCAGCCCTGTATGAAAATGGTGTCTCGTCTGTGGGTCACAGCTGAACCTCACTCCTTGCAGCTCCATCCCGAGGCCTTCAGTCTGCATACCTGGAGGTTCTCACTGTTTCAGCCATCAGTGTACAGGCAGCAACAACCAGCAGCCAGCAGATGCCTTTCCTGATCTTTTTGGGTCTTGCCTTCTGTGTCTCTACCATGTCTAATTCATCCCAGCTTATAAGGAGATTTTCAAAATCCCATTTGTCCTCATATGCCCAGGGTGGTCAGAATTTCCCTCATTGCATCTCTCCTGGGGAGCCAGCCACAGAACTACAGCTCTTGATTTCCTGCAGGCTATTGTAAGGTTCCTTGGTGAATCTGCTGAGAGCAGCTGTGGAGCCTGAAGACCCACCTGCCAGTCCCCAGTGAGGATTTCCATTTCATGGAGGATGATTGAGACATGCAGTGCCAACCAGGAGCAGGAGCCCACAGACCTTTGCCCACTGCATCTTCTCTGAGGTGGAAGTCACTAAGGAGGGCTCAGCACAGAAGGCTGCTTGGAACAACACTTTACTAGCGAAATGAGGAAGACATGTCCCTCCTGATAGCCAGTACTCCTAGACTCCAGGCTGCAGGCAGAGACCCCCAAGCCTGCTGCCATTCCCAACATGGGCAGATGTATAAGTGGAGCAGTCCAGCTGCCATTGTCACACACACACACTTAGGTTATTGTTGTTGTTAGGAGTCTGACGCATAGTGACCCTCATAGGGTTTTCAATGGCAGACTATTTCGGGATTGCCTTAGGAGTGGATTGCCACATCCTTCTCCCATTTTTGTGGTGCTGTGAATTGAACTCAGGACCTCAGAGACTGCAAAGCAGCACTCTACCAACAGAGCTAGATCCCAGCCCCACACACTTAGGTAGAGCAAGGAAACTTCACTGTGCACCCAGAACAGGGAAATATTTCTCCTCTCAAGGAAAAAGACTCTAGGGCTGAAGGATGGCTAGGTACCTGGCCAGTAGAGAAAGGAATGTTCCAGGCCTAGATGGGGAAGTTGTGGGGAGAGACAGACAGGTTGCAGGATGATTGCTTCCCCAACATTATATATTTGTATGCTTATTAATTTTCCTCCCCTATACCTTTTCTAGGAGAATAGGGACTTTTCTCATAGCTGTATCTCCACTCTTCACAGTGGGCTCATGGTTGATATGCAATAGAAATTGTTGATGGAACCAAGAGTAAGTGAATGTCATGTAATTTTTCTCAGCTTGAAACTCCAGTCTATGAGATGAGAGTATCAGACAGAAAACCTCTTAGATTTCCTCCAATTCTAACATTCTGCGATGGCCATGCCATTTTGGGGGTGTCCTACGTGAACCAGTGGTTGAGTTATGGATTGGAGATGGGTAAGGGGCAGGATTCATTTTTTTTTTCCTGCTCAGTTTCCAGAAGCCTCTTTCTTTCCCTCATCTCCTCCTCCCTGCAAGCCCCTGAGGTGTGACTCTATCCAAGGGTGGCCCCTGCTTGTGTCTTATTTGTGTCTGCCTGACCACAAGGCGCAGCAACTGTGCTTCTGCTATGGTCTGTGTTTCTCTTTTGTTGGGAGGAGGGGTCTTGCCCCATGGATGTGTTACAAAAACCACCCATTTTCAGACTGTTTCTTTCAAGAACTTTCAGGCTTAGTAAGTACCAGTTACTACAATTTTAATAGTTTGCCATCATAAAAGTAATACTTTCTTCTTAAAAGAAAATTTGGAAAAGAAAAAAGAAAACTTGTAACCCCCCTACAAAGGCGGCAATGGCTCAGATTTTACTGCATTTCCTCCTATTTTGTATATTTGCTTTCTTTATCGCAAAAAGCTGTGTTTGTGTATTTGTGTCAGTGTTCTACTGTTGAAACTTAATATATAAGTATTTTTCATGTTTTCATGTGACTTTTTTTTTTAATGGGCTAGATATTGAGTACCTACTGATATGATACCTGTAACTATACCACTGTGGTGTCTGATCATGTCAGATCTTGGAAGCTAAGCAGGGTCAAACCTGGTTAGTACCTGGAAGGGAGATGGCCTGGGAATACCAGGTGCTGTAGGCTTGGGAGAAGGACATGACAACCCATTCTCAAAAAGCAATCTGCCATTGAAAACACTATGAATACAGAGAAGCACTAATAACACTGTTTCGCCTATTGTACAGAGGGTCACTATGAGCCTGACACCAACTTGACAGCACCTAACAACAATAACTGATATGACAGATGGAACTGGATATTTTTACATAAATTTGCTCACTTATTTACTACAGCACTCAAATGAGATGGATATTATTCTCATCATCCCTATTTTGCAGGTGAGGAAAGTTAGGTCCAGAATGTTTTTGTCACTTGCCCAGACCATCTAGATAATATGGCTCAGACAATTTATCTGATTTAGGGCTGACTTCAAAATCTTATGTTCTTTTGAGTATGCATTTTAATGGAAGTCAGATATCCCACATAATTATTCTATGTTGTGAACTGAAAATTAGGCAAAGGACTCGTAGTGAAGCTATCTGCCACTTAAGACAGAATTTCTCCTTTCAGGGAGCTTCTGTCTTCAAGGCCCAATCCAGTGCACACTCACAAGCAGAAGGGTGGGTGCTTTCCTTCAGGGCATAGGTTTCTGCCCCTGGGCCTCTGCTTTAATCTTGAGTACACATAATTGATCCTAGGTGTGGCGTGTGCTCCTGTGTGTGTTGTGGTGAGGGAGCCCCACAGCAGGGCTCTTGAAAGGCTTAGCTGTCTGAGTTGTGCCTTTGAATCTGTGATTTGATTACAAACCCCAGGCTTTTCTGCTCTGACTCCATTAAAGACCTCTGCTCAGGATGGGGGCCCTTTTGAGGTCAGGCCTTTTGTGGTTGCTCATGTGTGATCTGCTGCAGTCTGCTGCAATCTGCTGCACAGGGCTAGAGCGTAGCACCACCTACTACTGACAGGCTCCTGGGGAATTTTTAACACAGGTGCTTTATTTTGGAAGTTTATACTGTTCCTTGTAAATAGCTAATAAAAAGAGACAAATACAGGCCATTTATAAATGCACTTCCAGAAACCAAATTCAGAGAGTTTAGTACATGGCAGGAACCTGGTCAATAGATGTCTTAGATGCATTTATTTCCATTGAGAGACAAACTTTCTCCAAAATCGCTTTGTTGTCAGTAGATTCTTTGTTTCTTGATGTACTGCTTCTAGATAAATGTGTTTAGGACTTGCTAATGTGCGACGGTTTTGAAATTAGTGCTAAATTTGCAATGTGTATTATCTAGTCATCTTTGACAAATTCAATTTTAATTTCATTAAGTGATACCTTCTGTGATTCTGTGTAGAGATCCCTAAGTTAATTCTAATGTACTTGGTTCTCACAGGAGAAAACAAAAAAAACCCTATAGGTAGTGATAACTACCTTTATTGTGTGTGTGTGTGTGTGTGTGTGTGTGTGTGTGTGTACAAAATATCCCTTTCAAATGAGCAAACTGAAGAAGATGCCTAATAACAGCTTTTACAGGTGGTTATGCACCAAGCTGGTGCAGCATCTGACCCCTAGATTATATGGCATTGATGGTTTCTGCCAATTCTAGGTAACTTATTGTTGTTTAGAAAAGGTTTAAATATTTGGTAAGTTATTTTTTTTTTCTTTTCAGTCCTTTGGTTAAGATGATTTGGAATTGCAGTCCTTGTCCCTAACCTGTTGGCAAGATTTTTTTCCCAATGTCTGCCATACCTGTGGGCTTCAGAAATGGCATTTTGCATCTAAATCCTGGTAATGATCTTAACATCATTTACTCGGTGTCAGAGTCAATTCTAGATGCTTAAAAGACATCTTACTTAGTCTTTTCAATAGCTTATGAAGTTGAAAGTTTTAATTCTTTCATAAGAAAATAAAAACTCAGATTGCTTCAGGAACTTGGTCAAGATTACAGAGCCAGGAAATAATAGAGGCGGGATTGGAGACAAAGTCTGGCTTCCTGGGATCCTTTGCTGTGTTCAGCCAGCTGTCCCCCTGCTCTGCCTTCCTGCCTGTATATGCAGAGAGGAGGTAAACACTAGGCTGATGATGACCTGGCAGGAAACTGTGGCATTGGTCCTCTCTGTTTTATCATGTCTGGCTGGGATGCCTGTTTGTAGAGATTCTTGCCCTCTATTTAGTCACCTTCAGCTGTTAGCTGCTATATAGAGCTGGTATTTTGGGGAACTCTGGGGATCCAGTGGCTGGTTGCATTCAAATCAGGCTTGCCCTAAATAAACATGTTCCACGATCAAGGTGTGTTGGTAGAAACACATTTCTGGGAGACAGGGGATCCAAGTAACAGTGGTCATGAAGCATGAAGGAGGTAGAGGACAGGATCCAAACAAATGCAAAGAAAGTTCAGGATATTTTGCTGGAAGTAGAAACTTCTAGTAGAGCAGAACTCCCCTCTCAAACACCCCCATTGGCTCCAAGGAGATTTTGATTTAACAGTTTTCAGTATTTAGCTGTAGTCTTCAATATTTGAGTGAAAGGCTTCACTGGCTGCCCTTCTCATTAAGTCGTGTCCATGCCCCCACAGAGAACTAGTGTGGAAGCTGCTATGGGTTCAAGATTGGGATTCTCTAAGCTAGAAATCTTTCCAAGTGATTCAGTCCCTTCCTCAAAGCCAAGATGCTGTCTGACTCCCCAGGAAATGTCTCTTTGATTATACATTTCTTCCTCTCAGCCATGGCTCTGGATTCCTGGTGCCTGTGAGGAACCTTTCCCCAACTCCTTAAGCAAACATTCCTTGGCAAACCACTGGCATGGCCCAGGTGACATACAGGCTGCTGGGTCATCTCCAGAGCAAACTTCATTCTTTTGTGGCAGAGCTTCCCTATATTCAGGCATGAATCAAGTGGTATCTCCATTCACTTAGACATATGCCACACACCAGGGCAGGCAGTGGGGATGTGGAGATAAAGTATGTAAATCTCAAGATTTTACAGTCTAGTGAAGAAGACCATATTCTGAAGTCTTAAAATTTCAAAAAATGCTGGTTGAAAAGGTGTCATTAAAAAAAAAAACAAAAAACCATGAGAAATGGTAGATTCACTTTCAGAAGAACTGATGGAAGGAAGATCTCTGAGCCCTTACAAAGGCAGGGCCCTTGAACACCTGCTGCTTTAGTGAGATGACAGAGTGAAATGTCCCCCGTGAGCTTCCTCCGGAGGACACTGGGGAGGGTGCTTCCGGAGGACAATATTAATATTGCCACCTGGGCGTGGTAAGATTGAGAAGAGCCAGGAAGTTCAATCTAGCACATGTTTCAAGATCAATGTTTGAAAGAGGCAGCATTAGCCCCAGGCCCAGTGCTTGATGCTGGGGTCCTTACATTTTTTGTGGACACCTCCCCAAACTGGTCTTTATATGCAAACTTAAACTGTATTTCTAATCAGAATGCCACCGCCTACCTCCATGGGTATTTGTGCAGTTTCAAATCAGAGAGAATGAAAACCATGTGAATATTCATCTCTTTGACATGTTGTAGCTCCTCATGTTTCTTTAGCTTCCATTTGCTTTTTCGGTACTGGGGATTGAATCCAGGATCTTGCTCTAGGCAAACACTCTATCACTGAGCTGCATCCTCAGCCCTTTTAAAAAATAATTATTTATTTATTCAGAAACAGGATCTCAATAAGTTGCACCGATTGCTTCTGGCCTTGAATTCACAATCCTCCTGCCTCAGCTTCCTACATTTCTGGGATTACAGGTGTGTGCTACTGTGCCCAGCCCATTTGTTCTTTAGAATATCAGTGAAGTGGCTTTTCTACCCACAGGCATGAAGGAAAGCACAGGCTGTTTAGTAGACCCCCACCAAACACTCTAGGGGATGACTTAAAGAAATAATTCTCACTGACTGAGAATCTAGGGCCTGAGTTCTAGTTCTGATTTTGTGGTAGTTGGCAAGTCCCTTGCCTTTTCTGAGCCTCAGCTTCCTCACTTATAAAATGATGCTTTCTTATATTTCAGCTCTGAAATCCTGTGCCCCTTTCCCATTGACTGCGGAAGCACAGAACAGAATAGGATGGGAAGAGCACATGAATAAGATCTGAGTCCTCACCTGTCTTGAGGAGGAAGGAAATCAATTCCCATACCCGGATGACAGCACCTCTTTGCTTCCTCACTTCTTTGCTAAGTGCTCATGTTAGATGGATCTATCAATCACTGCTTGATTCATATGGTGCCTCTCACCATGAATTCTAGGCTCTTGAACAATATAATTGGTCTAATTTTGGTTTTCTGACTTCAGAAGAGGATGCTTCCCCTGCCTGTCTCATGTCTCCGCTCTTATTGATTTTGATAGTGAAGGAGATTAATTCGATGCTCTCTGGAAGTAGATATCAAAATCTCTTGAGCACGGAGTTTTGCATTCTGCCTATTTGGCATTTACAAGGTGTTTCATTAGCACTGTGGGTGACTCGTGCCCCCTTGGCTTTGGCTGCCCTTGCGGTACCTCTGAGGGAAGGCAGGCCTTTCTTTCACCAGGCAGAGGGCAAAACCATGGGTAGCTCAGAACCTTCATGGAGCTTTTTAGAGTTAGTTGGTCCCTGCTGCCCCTGCCAACTAGATGGCCCCCTGCTTACCTTTCTGTCTCCATTTCTAGCTATTCCCATTGATTTTTGTACTTCCTTTACTGGTAATGGTATACCTCCTTTAGTATAGTATTTATCAGATTATATTGTAATTGCCTGTTCATTTTTGCATCTCCTATTGAATGGCAAAAATCTCAAAGGCAAGCTTTGTCTTATTTCTTGAATACTTGGTAATTTACCTATAGTATGTAGTCAATAAATACTTCTTAAAATGATTAATAATTTGAATTAATCTGGTTGAAAGCAGGGATGAATTGAGGGCCTTTTCTTTTTCTTTTTAGTAGTCTGGAGGCTTGGTTTCTGTGCCCCCTGCTGGGATGCTTCAGATAGCTCCCTCTGCAGAGTGGGGAGAGTGGGCTTGTTGTTGTTCTTAGGTGCCATTGAGTCAGTGTCCGACTCATAGCGACCCTACGTACAACAGACGAAACAGTATTGTTAGTACTTCTCTGCTATTCACATCGTTTTCAATGGCTGATTGTTTTTTGGGAGTGAGTTGCTGGGTCCTTCTCCCAAGCCTACAGCACCCGGTGTTCCCAGGTAGTCTCCCATCCTAGTACTAACCAGGCCTGACCCTGCTTAGCTTCTGAGATCTAATGGGATCTGATGCCAAGTGCTACAGCTGCAGGCTGAGTGGGCTTAGCAGTTTCCTTTATTTATTTATTTCATTACTGGAGTGTTGAACCCAGGGCCTTGTGCATGCTTTGCAAGTACTCTACCAGTAAGCTGCACCCCCAGCCCTGTTTTTTTTTTTTTTTTTCTTTTGAGATGGTCTCCCTAAGTGGTGGTACATGTTGCCTCTGGCCTTGAACCACCAATCTTCCTGTCTCAGCCTCCCAAGTCACTGAGAATATAGCTGTGCGCCGCCTTGCCTGGCAAGCAGTTTCCTTTGGAACATGCTGAGAGCACTTTCTTATTGGCCATTGTGTTCTGTTTCATAATGCTCAGTTGCAACTCTCTGCATAACCAGGAATTTTTAAGAGCTGTCCTTATTCTTGATGAGAAAGGGTTCTTCTTGTCTGTAAACTGGAGAAGGAATGAGTCCATCTGCCCTAAGTCAGGCTGACAGGTGGCCCTGGAAACGGGCATGCAACACTTAGAGAATCTAACATTCCCTCCAGCCATCCCTGGAAGCAAAGTGCACTTCCTGGGTCCCACAGGCCTCTGTGACATTTGTCCTCAAGTCATTTGAACTCTCAGAGGAGCCAGATCAGACAAGTGGAATCAAAATCCAGCAAAAGACAGCTTGCATTTCTAAAACCAATGTGAAAGACTAGCACTGGCCTTTTATTTAGATGGTCAGCTTCATGTTTGTTTGTGGCAAAAAAAAAAAAAAAGGCTGAAAACACTTGGGGATTTTGCCATTTAAAGCATTTATTAAAACTCAGGTTTATAAGATGTTTTTTGGGGAGATATAACACATACAACTTCTCCCACCTGGGAATGAATGGAACAAGCAAAATGGATTGGATGTCTTCATTATAATAGGTACTTCAGCCTGTGCTTTGGTCTTCTCACAGCAACCAAGATTTAAGATTGTTGTTGTTCTTAGGTGCCGTCGAGTTGGTATCCGACTCATAGTGACCCTACATACAACAGGCGAAACACTATTGTCAATGCTTCTCTGCTGTTCATAGGGTTTTCTATGGCGGATTGATTTTTGGGAGTGGGTGGCTGGGCCCTTTTCCCAAGCCTACAGCACCTTGTGTTCCCAGGTGGTCTCCCATCCAAGTACTAACCAGGCTCAACCCTCCTTAGCTTCCTAGATCTGATGGGATTGGATGCCACAGGGCTATGGCTACAGGCTAGATTTAAGATTAAGGAAAGTAAAAGTTAGGCTCTCCAGGCTTCCCATTTTTTCACAAGCCACCAAGTTCTGGAGTTGAAATTTAATCAAAACTCCTTCCTTCATCTTAGACTCTTCCTGTAGACTGCTTGTCCTTCCCATGAAATGATGAAAGATGGTTAGCATCCATATCTGATCAAGTGCCAGAGCTTTCAAGGACAACAGAGACTCAGAGAAAGAGGGAGCAGCTAGTGGATGGCTCTTTAGAGAGGAGAGGGAGAGCTCATGGGCTTGGAGATGGGGCATTAGTCAGGAGGAGGATGTTCTAGTAAGGGGCAGGTCCCCCCATATGCAAGGATGTAGAGACAGGAGAAAATGCTGGGAAAAGTGGAAAAATTCCATCTTTGTTAGCATAGGAATCAAGGATGCATGAATTTCTTGAGGAAGAGACTAAATGGTTATATCAAAGAGATTGAAACATGAGCAGCTTAAGTCAAACAAATCTTTTCCTCTTCACATGACAGTGTAGTTGTCGTGGGTGTCTGGAAGGACAGTGGGCTCTGCTCCAGGATGTCTTACGGCGACCCAGGCTTCCTTTGTCTAGATGCATCACCATCTCCTAGGGGGTCCTCCATGTCCTCATAGTCACAGCTGGCTTCCCACAGCCACCACTAGCAGAAGGAAGAGGAAGGAAGGCAGTGTCCTTTTAATGATGAAGCATGAACTTATAGATGACACTCAGTCACATTGTACCACCCAGAATTAAGATGCATGGCCACGTCTAGCTGCAAGAGGGATGGAGGGGTGGCCCTGAACTGGGCATATGGGAGGATCTGTAGCTGGAGAAAGCAGAGGAGAGAGCCATCTCTGCCATCATGAGGTGTGTAAGGTGGGGATAAAAACAGTGAAAGGCCTTAAATACCTTATCTGAAAACCTGTATTCATTTTAGAGACATTGAAAAATCACGTTTTGGACCATTGCAGCCAGTGCGGGGTGGCCACCCTCAGCTGTCTCGTGAGACCCGTCAGCAGAACTTGCTGGTGGCAGCTGTGCTTCAGGGCCTCGAATGCCTGCCTCTTTTTCTTTTGCATTCTGCATGTGCTTCAGGATCACATTGCTGTGAGCCATATCGGGTCAATTCACATGGAGGATTAGATCTGGGTCCACCTTTTGACTTTCCTCTGCTTGAAGATGTTGGCCTGCAGCCAGAGCAGGGAGAGGGCAGAAGAAAGATTACTTTCTTATCACAAGGAAATTAGATGCCTAAGCTAGTGATATAGTGATTTTTTTTTTTTATAAAACAATTTTTAGGAAAATTGAACTTATTCTGTCTACCCTTATGGCAGGCTTTTTGGGCAGTGGGAAGGAACCTATTTTTGCACTTAATGAAATGGATCTTGGCAGTAAAGGGTTTAAAGCTAAGTTTAGATTTATTTAAAAAGTAATCTCCTTACCAGTAGCTTGTCTTCTGTCTTTAAAAGAGAAGAGAATTTTTTGTAGTGCTTATAGAACATGCAATTCCTCTCCAGTTGTTTGACAGTCCTATTAGCAAACTCATTTGTCAAAGCCTTGCTAAGCGATTGCACAGGTACTTATCCAGGAACAACCTGGACTTCATATCAAGTTGTGTGTATGTGTGTGTGCACGCTCATCTGTCCACGTGCACATTTGAAATGGGATGTTCAAGGCACACAACATTATAGACAAGCTTACTGCACCCATTTTTCCTCAAGTGCTCCTTTCTGGGAAAAGTTATGTTCTGACAGAGGACTTAAAACATTTGAAAAAAATCAATCAAACTGTTCCCTTGGAATATAATACCAAACACTGTGCTGTTGTTTTTTGCCTGCCTCTACATCTTCCATAAACATTTTCCAAACAAATTAATAAATTTCTCTTTGGCTTATTCCCATGTTGAGATAAAAACTTTTGGAAAGAAAAATTGACACTTTGGAGCCTTTTGTCTAAAAAGAAATAAAGACCATCTTTTCTACTGAAGTGAATGAGATCACTGCTAGGCTGGCTGAGGTGCTTCTGACACATTTGAGATGAAGATTTGAGATGAAGATTGTGATCTGATGGTTGGAGGACTAGAGGCCTAGTGGGCCTCACTCCAAGAGGTGGCATGAAGTTCTGTGAAAGAGACTGGGCTCTCATGTCGCTGCCCAAGTTTGTTTTGTTTTGTTGTTTTGTGGTATTGGGAGATTGAATACAGGGCCTTGCAGGTAACTTTGCAAGCACTCTCCCACTGAGCTGTACCCGTAGCCCCTTTTTTATTTCACGAAATGACACAGGCTGCCTCTGGCCTTGAACTTGTGATCCTCCTGCCTCAGCCTCCTAAGTCATTGGGATTATAAATGTGTGCCACTCTGCCTGGCTGAGACTGCCCAGTTTTTAAGTCCACTTGGTCACTTCCTCGCTGGCTGTCCTAGGGGCCAGTCACTAGTCTTCTTGGGCTTCAGTCTTCTCATTTGTGAGATGGTAAAACATCTTCTCCTACAGTTGGTAGAGCTGCTCAGCATGATTAGCACACAGAAGGACCTGGGCTACATCCTTAGCAAAAAGAACAACAAAAAGACCCCCTGTTGCCATGAGAACGGGATGAGTGGATCCCTGTCTGGTGCTCGGAGCAGCACCCACCACATGGAGATGCTCAGGAAATGAACCAGGTTTCAAACTCCTAAACCCACATTTTTTCCACTTCACTATCAAGAAACATGGGCTTGGAAATAGCAGGAGGTCTCGGCACAGAACCAGAGGATGTGGAAGCATGTTTCTTGACCTCAGTGGAAAGAGTCAAGTCACGGAGCAAGGTCTGGAATACCTGCTCTGAGGCCAAGAGAAGGAGAAAGAGGATGGAACAATCAGCACATCAGTTGTTGCATATGCACGAAATCATAACTCTTTCCAAACTCCTGATTTAGAAAACAGATGTCACTTGTACTCAAGGACTATATATCATTGTTTATTATTACATCTATAGTCCTGGCCCTTAGTAGGAGCTCAATAAATGTTGGAAGGTATTGGCCTGATCCTTGTTCACTTATTTGCTTAATCATTCAACCGATATTTATCAGGTACCTAGCGTGTTCCAGCCACTCCTCCATGAGCTCACAGTCAGCAGTGAAGGAAACGGACGGATCCCCTGTCCTGGCTCTGTCTGAGGGGAGGTGGGCCATGAGCCCATGCTAAGGTGCAGCCTCACCACTTCTTTTAATAAGTATACCACCCCCTACTTACTTAAACAAATTAGTCTATAGTGCTGCTATCTTCCTTTCTTGAAAAAAATGGTGTTAGTAAGACTTCTGTCCTGGAGCCCGGCAGCTTCTATGAATTTCTCAAACATTGGTTATTGGCAATGGTTTGGGCATCACCTTGACAGGAGGTCAGAACAAGACCTCCTGGGTTTGTGTCTTAGCCCTGTGACAAGGTGGGTGGACCTGGATATCCTCTGAGTTTCCAATCCCTTTGTTGCAGAATGAGAAGAGTGCAATAAAAAAAACCCAACCCTGAGTCTCAGCCCCTACTTTCCTAAGACTCTTCCTCCTTTTATTAGCAACTCAGAGCAGAACTTGCCATCAACTTGGCACTGTCATTGCAGTTTCCTGTTTTTCGTTTGCATTTATTTCTCCACATTTTGTACATCAATTTTAGAGCCTGAGCCCTCCAGTGTTCCTGGATGGCAGAGGTGCCAATGATTCTCCAGAGCCCAGGGCCAGCCACTGGCCAGGCCAAACAGCCATTTAGTCCTTTTGGCCCAGTCTGACACCAAACTTCCAGGCTCCCTTAAACCCTGGCAGATGGTCTATGCCCTGGCTATTCAAAGAGTGGGGCATGTATCAGTAGCACGCCGTTGCTAGGAACCTTCTTAGACATGTGAACATCCTAACCAGACCCACTGAGTCAGCGTCAGAATCTGAACAAGTTTCCCGCGTGTTTCTGTGCGTGCTACTGTTTGAGATGCTCCATTGTGTCAGATGCTTCTGTGTCAAGGTCCTGTTCAGATGTGTTGCTACTTTTCAATTATGGTATTGATTTGTGACTTGAAACTCACTTCTGATTAAGTACTGCATGGCTGCTTAAATCGACATACATGCATGAATACTGTTGTAAAAACATCACAGAATTGATGGCATTTAGGAGCTAGACAGCAAATTCAATATGTGTTGAAAAATTAGATAAATGCAAATTTATATGAAGGTTTAACATACAAGGTATGATCAAAAGATATGGTGAATGTTTAAATTTTAAAAATTTATTACAGTAAAATCTTATTACCCAGCTGCTTCAGAAAGTGGAAAGAATGATGGCTAAGTGTGTCTAAAGCCAGGGGAAATACTTTGAAGGGAATTAATGGCAATGTGTCTTTTACTATAATCATTTTTTAATTTAAACATTCACTGTATTTTTTGATCACACCACATAGGCTTTCAGTTTTAACATATATAACTCATTGTCTGCTTTCCCAGTGGATTTTCCTGAATAATAGAATCAGGAAATCAATTTTTGTGTTTTTCTAATTTTTTTTAATATGGACTAACAAGTGATTAATTTATAAATTTACTGTCTGATTAGTAGGTGACATTGATAATCTGGACCTGTACCTAAGACTACTTGACAAGTAAATGAAAATGGCTTAGCAGTTCTTTGCTTTTTAAAACCATATGGCCATTTGAAATGTACAGAGTCAGTTTAACAAATACAGGCAACCTGCTAAACTGTCAAGGAAAAGAGATGCCTGAATTATATATGTCTGTGTGAGTGGACAAGTGTGCTTTTCAAGATTAATGATTTAAGATGTTCTTTATGGTCCTAGCCTGATTAAACAAGGCTTAATTCTAAACAACACTTTCTCCTTTGCTTTGCTTCTTCAGAATTCACCGTCCTTCTCAATCCCTTCAGGATCGATTGCTGGGGTGATTCTGGGATGGAGCCTCTCTAAAGTCTTAGCTTCTCTCTTTTTATAAAAGGAAGATTATCCCTTTCTTAATTTCTTGTTTTCACTGCTGTCAGATTGGAGGCGTTCCTTAGGGAGTGAGTTAGCATTCATTGTGCTTCCCCCAGGGTGGCTCCACTTTTGATTGAGATGTCCTGAGGATTCCGAAGTAGTGGCGCCTTGGCGTCCTTTTGTCCTCCCTGACTTTGATGGCTGTTCCCTCCTCCTGCCCGCCCTCTCATGCTCCAGTCCACACTCCTGTCAAGTGCTTGCCAGAGCCTGTCATTCAGTTTTCTCTTTCTCTCTCCCTCTCTCATCCATTCTCCTCTTTTTTCCAATTTACAGGATTTTATTACTTTCTCTCTCCATCAGCGTTTCACAGAGTTAATCCTGCCAAGTTTTAATAGATGTTCTGCCTCCTCCCACCCCGGAACAAATTAATTGGTCATGAAAGAATAGAAAGTGCTGGTTTACATAGAGTTAAATGTAGTTTTGTTTGTTGGTTTGTCTAGAAGACAATTCAGAATCTTTAAAATGCCTCCAGGAAGGGGTTGGGTGGTTGACCCATTCCTAAACTGATTTCCCAGGAGAATCCTCTCAGGAAATACCCAGCAAGACCAGGGTTCAGTGAAGTATACTTTTTGGCCTGCTCCCTGGAATCTCTCCTACATGCCTGTTTCTCTCCCACACTGTCTAATGTTTCCACCTGCTGCTGCAAATTTATCCTCCTCAAATGCATCCTAAAATTAAAGACCATCAGCACTAGCTAACCTCTATGATCTCTTACTTTGATAGCCAAGCTCCTTAAAAGTATTTTCTCAGAAAAGCTCCTTTGGCTCTTGGATTCTATGAAATTAAGTTCAAATGCCTAAACCTGATATTCAGGATGATGTATGTTCTTGGAATGACCAACTTACAACCATACTTTTCTTTTCCCCAACATTCATTATCCTCCGTGTGCTTGGATTTTCTTTGTGGGGTAAACTTTACATCACCCCTCCTAATTTCCTAAACCTTTTACTTGTTTATCTCTTTTATTGTATGTCTCACCTAAGCTAGCTCATAGGTGCCCTGAGCCTGGGATGTTTGTTGGGCTCCTGCTGTTTCCCAGGCACCTACAACAATGGTTGGCAAATAGTAGATGCTCCATAAATGTTGCAAACACAGGCTTAATGAGAGAGCTTTCTCATTTCACCCCCTGCGTGTGCTCTGTCTTTATTCCTTGCTTTGCTTTGTCTTGATTCTTTCAGTCCTCAGTCATGATCTTTCATCATCTCCCTCCACCCTTCAAAGTCTAATTCTCTAAGCAGTGGTTCTCCCAGAAAGCCCCTTTAATCATGACCCCTTTCTCTTTGTATGGGTCCTGCTTTGGAATATTGTTGTTTATCTCACCTTATCAGTAATGGGCATGTTCACGGTTGCCTCTTCCTTCCTGGTGGGATGTGCTCTATAAACTCAAAATGGATAGAATAAATATGACGTCTTGTTTCCAGTTGAATGGCCTGCCAGGTTTCTCGGGCTGACAGAGTGGACTCCATTGGGCACGTTGATAATCACCTTCCTTAATTTAGCCCTTAGGTTAGAGGCCTGGAATCCTCAAGGGGCTGGTAATGGGGATTTCTATTTCCCTAAAGTTTGTTTTTTTCTTTCCTTCCTTCCTTCTTTCTTTTCCTTCTCCTTTCTTTCTTTCTTTCTTTCTTTCTTTCTTTCTTTCTTTCTTTCTTTCTTTCCCCTTCCTTCCTTCCTTCCTTGCTTCCTTTTCTCTCTCCCTCTTTCTCTCTCTCTTTCTTTCTCTCTCTTCCTCTCTCTCTCTTTCTGTCATTTCTTTGGCAACAAAGCTCCCTTGCAATAGTTTTACCTGCTCATTATAGAAGGAGAATGGGTTACAGAGATAGCAGGGTTTTAAGGAGCTGGAGGATTTTATTTTGTTTTTGAGTTTTATTTTCAGATAGGATGCCCACATATGGCAAATTGTTTAGTTTTCCTTCCAATATCTCTTATTTCTTCCTCTTTATTATTTCTCTCCTCTCCCTTCTCTCCCAGTGAATTCGGATACTTGTCAAAATGAATAAACAAATTCTGTGCAATTGCATGCTCTTTTTTGCAAAGTGTGTTTACTATGGCTGCTGACACAGGAAAATGTGTTATTCCGTGAAGCCACAGGGAAGTGTGGTGTTTTTTCTCTTCCATGGCATGTCTCTTGTTCCCAGGCGGTTCATTGGAGGTCAAGCAGAAACTTGTCACCACCCTCCCCAATCACCCAGGTCTTTATAGTACAGTGTTTCCATTTATTCCTGTATCGCCAGCTGAAATTTTTCCCCCCTTCACTGTGGATAGTTAACTAAATGAGTGAAAACGATTGACTTGGGAGGGAGGTTAGCAAGGACTTGGAATGAGAGGACTGGCTTTATGTCTAGTTTCTCCCATTACTAGTTGAATAACCATAAGATAGTGGTTCCTTTTCTAAGTGTCAGTTTCTTCAGCTGTGAAAAAAATACAACGCCTCCTTCACAGCATTCTGGCAAGGATCAGATCAGATACTTCATGTAAAACTTGGAACGCAGAGTGTGGTACCTGGTCATCCCTGGTTCATTGAGGAAGGTATTGCCAGTGGCACTGCTTTTCTGGCCTGAGTTCTTATGGCCTGATTCTTTTTCATTTTTCTGTGCATGACACATAGTGGTTAAAACATTTTTGTTTAAAAGACACACATACAGAGTTTTTCTTTAACAAGCCATTCTGTCAAATGTAGTGAGTGGCTCCTGGTGGTCATAGTCTGCCCTGTGTAGACATTAGAAGGAAAGGCTCAAATATGGAGGTTCCTCTTTGTACTGCAGTGGGAGAGAAGGGTGGGCAGGGAGCCTAGCATTTCCTATTAGTCTATAAGCAGACCTGTGAGTACAGAAGCAGCTTTAGGGTCCCCTAGTCCCTAGTTTTATTGAGGTATAATTTACAAATGAGAATTATATGTGTTTATGGAGTGTAATATGATGTTTAGGTATATGTGTACATTGTGAAATGACTACCACAATCTGGCTAAGTGACATGCCTATCACTTCACATGGTTGTCCTCTAGGGTTTTCCATGTTAGTACCAATGACAGGCTTTCTTTCTTTTTAAAGATTGAATAATTCTTTTTGTATTTATGCCATGTTTTCCTTCCCCATTCATTGTGCACAGATAGTTTGCTTGGTTTCACATCTTGACTATTGTGAATAGTAGTGCAATAAACATGGGAGTAGAGGTGTCTCTTCGACATACTGATTTCATTTCCTTTGCATATACACCCAGAAGTGGAATTGCTGGATCATAAGGTAGTTCTGGGGGTTGATTGATGTGTTAGGTGACATTTGCTGAGTCATAATATCCTTAAGTGCAGGGGCTCTCTTTAGGGCACAGAGTTAACCTGAGCTTCCTCTTCCTAGGATGTGTCAGGAAGAGCAGGCTCTTCAGCACTGACAGCGTGACTTGCATTGCATTTTCTTCTCTGTAAAATGAGGAGGCCAGATCTCTAAGATCTTATAGTTCTGCAGATCCTACGCTTAAACAAACAAACAATAACAACAACAACAACAACAATAACAAAACAGTCCCCATTTAAGAGCCTCTTTGTGTTTCCTGTAAGAGCTTCTTCATTAATCACCACCCTAGTGTATTGGCTTTTACATTGAGTGCTTTGGTGTGAAAGGCAGGATTCTTTCAAGTTAAAGTCAACTTTCCTCTTTAATCTTTTCTTCTTTGTCCTTGCTTATTCTCTCCATTAATGGTGAAGTAAAGCCAAAAGCAGTAAGTGAGGTTTACTGTTCTTTTGGTGGTAGGAAATCCGTGAGTGGGACTGCACTTCCTTGAATGTCTGCATAGGCTCTATTCTCTTCTAAGTGCCTTTTTCCTTTTGATCATTCATGTCTTCTACCTAGGTATTTCCTTGAAACTTTACCATATTCCTCCCTCATCATGACCTTCTCTTTGTGACTTTGGGTTTTCTGTGAACAGCTCTGGCTTCCTGCTGCACAGTGTCCAGTACATTCCCACTGCATGTGGCTTGTGGAGTGGTCAGACCTGTCACCTAATGTGTGAGCGTGGGGATCCATCAATAGTGAATGCTCACTACCTTGGCCCAAGCCCTGTTTTGTCTGAATGAGGACCAACAGGTGCAGAGATTTCTCCAGGGATGGTCTAGCGGTGGCCTGGGTATGCAGCAGGCTGGAAGCCCGAATCTGGGTGTTTCAGGGATCTTGCCTGCACGTGAGCTTGTTTCTGCCTGTTTAAAGATAGTCTGGGTCTTGATGGGGTTCAGCATCTTGCACCCTTGCTATAAGCCAGCCAATTGTGACGTTTCAAGTACTTGGATACTGAAAAGATGTGGTCAAGCCCCAAAGTTTCAGCTTTGTTTCTTGCTCAGCCTGTTTTTCAGGGTGATATTCTTAGCATTTGGTTCTTTCTAAGAGTAAAGTAACACACTGATGGTCTGTAGCACACTGGGAGCAGGGAACTCAGGAAGTGCTAGCGTGGCCCTACCTTCTGATGGGGAGATTGGAGATGGATAGGGGCCTGTGCCTTTATTTGTAGTTCTGTGGTAAGACTCACTGGGAATGAGGAGAAGCCATACAGGGCGTTGGAAAGATATTAAAAGGCTTTGACACTTTCAAAAGTTTGCACTAGAGCCATACCTGGCAAAAATTGCCCATTTCCTGCATCACAAGGATGTATTAGAAATACAAGGATGGGCCACTTGAAAAGAGCTTGTCTCTGCTAGAAAGGCATACAGCCCTATCTTAGTTTGTGTTGCTTCAAAAGGAGAACCCGAGACTAGGATTCCAGTGTGCACAGCTTGTGTGGGGGACGATCCCAGGCAACACAGGGATGGGAGTGGGGAATGGGATGGAGGCAGGAAGCCAGCAGAAGTTGGATTTCAATCCAGCAATGGCTGGGGACAGTTGGAACTCAGTCCCAATGGGAATGTCTGGGAACAGTGCAGCACAGGTGCCTCTGAGTTGTCCCACCTTGGGGCCAGGGGCGGGGGGTAGGGGGAGATGAAGAATCTGCTGGCCAGAGAGCCTCTGGCAGAGGGAGACAGGGGCTTGTGGGGGAGGTCTGGCCTGTGGCCTTGAAGTGATGAAGGCTGAGAGAAGGAACATGGAGTAGGGAGAGCTCCACATGTATGAGGTTGTATGAACCACCCCAGTGCCCTAGAAGGGAGCCTAGGCCTTGTCTGTGTGCAGAATGAATCCAGAACTCAGACAGACAACTGGGACCAGTGCTGCAGAGCAAGTTCTTGAGAACTGGCAAGAATCTAGGCTTCCTGGCTCCCACTCTAGTGCTCTTTCCACTTGTTTCCTCACAGCAGGAATTTAAATTTGTGGTGATTTATGAGGTATACTGTATGTGATTCATGAAACAGTATTTCCCTTCTCACCATGGATTCTTTTGTCTTTCTGTGAGTGAAAAATTGTCAAAGGGATTAAATCCTCTTTGAGAACCAGAGAAAGAGCAAAAAATGGCTGAGTGTGTAAATAAAGTCTCCCAGGAAGATCATATTTTTGAAAGCATTTATTATTCATGTCCTTTTGTGATTATCGTGTCTTACGTGTTTACTTAGGCTCCTAGTATTTTGCTTTTCTAAGGACACCACTGATCCATTCCAGAAGAGCCTGATAGCCATTGCTTCAACAATGGCTCATTACTGTCCAGGTTATTTAAGGTGTGGAGGGAGTATTTATCACAGAGATGCAGCTTCTAAGCATGTGCCATTGAGAGGATGACGAGGCACGTGACATCTTCCTTGTGCACATCATGTCCATGGAGTTCCTTAAGTGAAGGTGTCGTGGTTTGAATACAAAATGTTGCTCAAAGGTCATGTGCTTTAACATTCTGTCAGTGGCTGGTGGCTCTCTCTGGGGTGGCTATGGAAACTTTGGGAAGTGGAGTCTAGCTTTGTGGAAGTGGCTCCCTCAGGGCAGGACTTTGGAGGTTTTTATCCTGGACCCTTGGTGAAGAGCTCTCTTTCTTTCTCTCCTGCTGCACAATGCCATGAGGTCATCAGCCACAGGCCCTGCTGCTGCTGCCACCAATGCCTGCCCCACTGCCATCTTGACAGATCCTTTGACTCTGAGCTTCCAATAGACCCTTTCCTCCGTAAGTTTGTTCGGGTTGGTTTTTCAGCACAGTGATGACAGCTGACCAGTAGAGAAGGTCAGGGTTATTTATAAAGCACTGTGCTAGGTGAAGGTAGACTTTTCCTTTGGTAATGCTTAGAGTGAAGAATTTGTGTGACCACCAGTGTTGAGCCTGGAGCTTCTGTGGAGCCTCTGCTGAAGAGGACACACTAAAGAGGTTGACTGTGGCCTCCTCGCAAAAACAAATGACCCCTGCAGACAGTAAAAGTTTAAGTTGCAAATAATGTGCTTGGGTATGATTCTGAACTTGTGAGACTAGCTAGAAACCTGACAAATCATTTTGACTTTTGAGTAGAGGTTTCTGTTGATGAGATTAGCTGTAACCCATGTCCACTGGAAAAGGAGAACAAAGGCCCTAATTCTTAGATACTTTGTGACTGTTGAATTGTCTTCATTTTCTTATTTATCTTGAGGCAAAAATTTAAATTCTATTATGTGATCATTGATAAACTTTTGGAAAAAAGGATATTCATATTTGAAAATGTCATTCAAATCGTATTTTGGAATTCTCAGAAGGGCACATCTGGGTCTTAAGATGGGTCCTTTATTTATTTATTTATTTATTTAGTTAGTTTTTTTGAGACAGGGTCTTGCTGTATAGCTTAGGCTGGCCTGGAACTCACTATGTAGAACAGGCTGGCCTTGAAATTCATGCTAATCTTCTTGCCTCAGCCTCCAGAGTGCTGGGATTACAGGTGTGCACTACCATGCCAGGCTAGATGGGTCCATTTTTAAGGTGTTATATCCACCTAGTCTCCAGAATGGGAAGACTATTTCTGTACTACCCTGCATGTTGTTGTTGTTGTTAGTGCCATCGAGTCGGTATCCGACTCATAGCAACCCTCATAGGGTTTTCAATGGCTGACGGTTTCGGGATTGCCTTGGGAGTGGATTGCCAGGCCCTTCTCCCATTTTTGCGGTGTTGGGAATTGAACTCGGGAGCCCTGACCCAATTTTATTTTTTATTTTGAGACAGCATCTCAGCTAAGTTGCACAGGCTGCCTCTGGTCTCGAACTCTCCATCCTCTTGCTTCAGCCTCCTGAGTCACTGGGATTACAGACATGTGCCAGGGCACCTGCTCTCATGCTACTATATTTTACACACCACTATAGTTTATGCGGGGCTGAGGTCCTAGCCCAGTTGGTAGAGCACTGCTGTGCACTTTCTAAGGACCTGGGTTCGATCCCCAGGACTGCAAAAACAGGAGAAGGATGTGGCAATCCAGTCCTGAAACAATCCTGAAACAGCCAGCCATTGAAACCCCTATGAGGGTGGTTATGAGTCAGACACAACTCAAGGGCACCTAAAAACAACAACATAGTTTATGTAAAACATAAATGGCTTTGTTTGAGTGACTTATTTTTGTCTTGTAATGTGGGGGCCAGGACGGGAGATTCCTTCATTCTGTATCAGGCCAGTGCCTCTGAGCCCCTTTGCTGCTCATTTTCCTCTGTCTGAAATGATGCTCTGAACTGCTGGGTTTTAGGACATGGTCTGTTTTTGGTGTTGTCCAGGGGTGGGGGTGTCCCCTCAGAAATGGGCAACTCTTTCTATTGGGTGTGTTCTTTGAGACCTTTCCTCTGCATTTTAAGAGGTGGCTGGGACCTCAGGAACTGCGATGAGGTGTCAGCTCTGTGGTCTGGAGTCAGAATGGCTTTTTCAGTGATGAAGATGAGCTGCAAACCCAGGCAAACACTGATTGGTCGGGAGAGCCGTGAAACCAAACCTGGCCCAGTCCACCTGAAGATGGCTCTGTTAGTTTCCACAGGAATTTTTCTGTACTTATACGAGTGGACAACTCTCTCTCTTAGGACACCACTAAGATTAGGAAGAGAAAACCAGAAGCAAGAACCAGCTACCTGAATGAAGAGGCTGCATTGACCAATGGTTGTGCCTTGTGAGGCACAAGTTAGCTCCCTGCCTGCAGGGCCCTGTCTCTCCCACATGAGGGCACTCTCGTCACTCTTAAAGCAATAGTACTGGGAATAACGCGGATTGTTTATTCAGTGAAATGCCCAGAAGCGCGCTGCATTTAAGATGCTACTTTGTGTCTCAGCTTCCCGCTTGAAGGTGTGTCATGAACATGCGGATCCTCTCTAACTCAACCTGGCTGGGGAAGATTAATGTCTGGAAACTCCTGTTGTAAATTCAGCATAGTCCTTGCTTATTTGTGTTTCACTAATGGATTGTGATTGTAACCCTGGGCTCTTTTCCACTTGCATCCTCCTTCCACGCGCTCTCCATCCAGCCTGCCATCTCCTTTGCCCACGTGCCTGGTTTAAATATGGCAGGTGCAGCTTGTGTGCTGTGAGGACTCCACATACTGCGTTGATGGTGCGCGTTTTGGGGAGAGCTGAAGAGTGCCTTTGACGGGATAGCTTTAAGACTTAGCCAAGGGACACATGAGCCATATTTCACTAACTCATTTCCTCAGGGAGGGGTGCCATTTAACAAAACCACCACGCTGACATTTGGGGTTTCTAGATCATCTCACGCCACTGTGGGGGGTCAGGTCCTTGGCCCTTGGTCAGAAGTTCCTTCTGATTACAAAGCATCTCCTCACTGAGTCTTTGCATTTCCACCTATCTTTTGTTTTGGTCAGTATTTCTCATTCCTTTGAGTTGAGATGTGTGAAGTGACTTTCCCTTTATTTGTGGGAATGGGGAGCGCCCTGCTGTCTAGAAAGGTACCGGTACCAACCCATAAAACCTCAGGTAGTGCTGTTCCTGGTACAGTATGGGGGTGTTTGTCCTGTGGTGAAAAGCACAGTGACAGAGTCTTTCCAGGGCCTTTGAACTTAAATTCTCAGGGAAAAACATAAAAGATTCACTTAGCAAGTCTTTTGTCTTTTTTTGTTTTGGTTCCCTGGAGCCATGACTATTACTGCCATTACTAGCTAATAATTATAAAAGTACTATGTGCCAGGGGTGATTTACTTTTGTTTGCTTTAATGAGCTGAGAAAGGTTTTAGATTTACAGAAGAATTCTACAGTACTACAGAAATCCCCCAGTTTCCTCTGTAATTAATAGTGCATTAGTACACCACATTGTGTACTACAGCACATTTGTTACGTTAGTGAGCCAACACCCTAGGTTCACATTTCCATTCTTCGTTCAGATGTCCTCTGTTTTTGACCTAACATCCTTGTTCTGCTCCAGGATCCCACCCGGCATCCCACATCACGTTAGCTGTCATGTCTCCTTAGGATTCTCTTGGCTATGACAGTTTCTGAGACTTCCCTGTTTTGATGACCTTGACAGTTCTGAAGGAGTACGGGTCAGGTGCTCTGTAGAATCTTTCTGCATTGGAATTTGTATGAGGTTTTCTCATGAGCAGACTAGGGAAATGGATTTTCAAGAGAAAGATCACAGGGATAAAATTTCCTTCTTTTTACATATCGAGGTCTGTGCCATCAACACATGTCACTGTTGGTTTACCTTCATCCTCTAGCTGAGGTAGTGTTCATCAGGTTTCCCCTGTAAAGTTCCTGTCTCCTCACTGCCCTGCCCTTATACTATGAGGAGGAGGCTGCCAGGTGTGGTCCACCCCTAGGGAGCAGAAGTTACACTTCACCCTCCCATCTACTCAAATGCTTTGGAATTCCTCTGCACAGGAAACTTGTTTCTTCTTCCTCATTTACTTATTTAGTCAATTATTTCTATTAGTATGGACTCATAGAGATTTATTCTGTACTTTGGGTTATAAATCAAATACTATTTTATTTTCTTTATTTTGTTCCAGTTTGGCCACTGGGAGGTCTTTCAGTGGGCCCCAGTGTCCCCTTGACATACACCTATCATTATGGGTTCTTGCTTGTTCTTGCATATTTTCTTACTTTTAAGCACTGCAAGAAACTCTAGGCTTATTCTGTATATCTCCTGCTCTGGTCCTTGAATAAATCATTTGTCCAAGGAATCCTGGTTCCTTTTATTGGAGGACAGTATTGGAAACCAAGATCTGGGGTCTCAGTGTGCCTGTTGCTATTAGGATGCTTTTGCTTATAGGCCCTCTCAGCTGACAGAGCAAGGAAATATGTGTGTCTGTCAATCTAGTCTATAGGTACATCTATATGTATACATCTACATATAAACAGGTGTTCCTGCTGCTGTGTCCAACTTGAATCTATTACCACATGGACTGTCCTTCTCCCTTGCTGATCTGTAACCTCCTACTCCAAAAGTGATCAGTGAAGCTCCTAGTACCTACCACGTGTTTACATCATTGTTCAATTTTGTATATGTGTTTAGCAGTATCAGAATTGTTAACTCCATACCCCTGTGGAAAATAGTTTTACTAGCTGGAGTACAGTGCTTATACACAGTGTATTTTCACTTTGGGCTGGGATTTAGCTCAGTTGGAAGAACGCCACTCTGTAGTCTCTGAGGTCCCAGGTTCGATTCCCAGTACCATAAAAATGGGAGGACATGGCAGTCCACTCCTGACGCAATCTTGAAATAGCCATTGAAAACCCTATGAGAGTCACTGTGAGGCAGACACAACTCGACAGCACCTAACAACAACAACAATGTTGGCTTTGGTTTTGCAGACTGCTCCTTTCCAAAGTTACTTAGGTAGTACCTTCTTCTTCTACCCCTTTTGCCCAGGTGGTGTCATACATTTGAATACAATTAGATTGTTTTGTCACACTCTGCATTTTATCTCTAAATCCTCCTGTCCCTTTAAATATTTTTTTAAGTTTATGTATGTTAAGATTCAATCTTTGTTTTGTGCTGTAAATTTAAGTGGGTTTTGACAAATGCGGAGTCATGCATCTGTCACTGCAGTAAGATGTTGTTGTGTTGTTAGGTGCCGTCGAGTCGGTGTCCGACTCATAGTGACCCTCATAGAGTTTTCAATGGCTGACTGTTTTGGGATTGCCTTGGGAGTGGATTGCCAGTCCTTCTCCCATTTTTGCGGTGCTGGGAATTGAACTTGGGACCTCAGAGACTGCAGCGCAGCGCTCTACCAACTGACATAAATCCCAGCCCACAGTAACATGTTGTTGTTGTTGTTGTTAGGTGCTGTCGAGTCAGTATCCGACTCATAGTGACCCTCATAGGGTTTTCGATGGCTGACTGTTCCGGGATTGCCTTGGGAGTGGATTGCCAGGCCCTGCTCCCATTTTTGCGGTGCTGGGAATTGAACTCGGGACCTCAGAGACTGCAGCACAGCGCTCTACCCACTGAGCCAAATCCCAGCCCACAGTAACATGGAGAAGAGTAATACCACCCTAAAAATTCTGTGCTTCACTTGTTACCTGTTTAGGCCTGCCCCAATCCATGGCAACCATTACAAATTGTCTTGCAACTTTTTCTGAAGTTTTGCCTTTTCCAGAATGTCATATAATCGGAATAATATAGTATGTATCCTTTTCAGACTGGCTTCTTTTACTTAGCAAAATACATTTAAGATTTATCCATGTCTTTTCATGGCTTGATAGCCCATTTCCTTTTATTGCTGAATAATGTTCCATTGTATGTATATACATCACTGTTTTAAATCTAGTCACCTATTTAAAGACATCTTGATTATTTCAAGATTTCAATGATTCTGAATAAAGTTGCTGTAACATCTCCAGGAAGATTTTTGTGTAGATGCAGTTCTCAAATTAGCTGGGTAAATACCCAGAGAGGAAATAGCTTCATACGAAACTGCCATACTGTCTTCCAAAGTGGCTGTACCATTTTGCATTCCCACCAGCAATGAGTAAGAGTTCTTTGCTGGCAATTGGTATTTTCAGTTCATTTTGGACTTTAGCCATTTCTATATGTATATAATAAAAGAGTCGACCTTAATCATGGGAATGAAGTAAAGCCCCTGGGACCTCCTTTTGCTAATGTTATACAACTCAAAATGTGAAGAAATAGTGGCTGCAACATTGGGCTTAAACATAAAAAGATCACGTGCATGGCACAGAGTTGGGCAGTGTTTCATTCTGTTGCTATGAGTCAGTCCGACTCAATGGCATGTAACAACAACAATAGCATAGGTATATAAGGGTATTTCATTGATTTATTTTGAAATTCCATAATGACAAATGATGCTCAACATCATTTTGTTAGCTGCTAAGTGAGGCAGGCACCTTTAGGAGCAAATCCCTATATTAATAAATCTTCAAACTATCTTTTCCTTTATTTTCAGTTAAAACTTTATAGTATGTACTAAGTATGCTCAGAGGCCTTTCTGCACACCACTGTTATCTTTTCAACATGTGTGCTATGACCTTAAGTTGAGCATGCTCAAGAATGTACTCCCTGACTGGGCATGCTTACAAATGGGCCAACCGTATATAAATATGTATCAGCTCCCTAAATAAAATCCCCATGCTTCCTTTGTTCTGGGAGACAGTATTGCTTTGGGAGCAATTCTCAATCTTCTCTTTACCTGCGCAGGTACTAAATCTTTCTCCATTCTTTTAGATCTTGGCTGTATTTATTTTAGCTTTGTACTCACCAAGATGCAAATGCACTGCATTTGGTTACAATTTCATATGCTTATTTGCCATTGATGTATCTTCTTTGATGATTTCTCTTAGATTTTTTTAATCCATTTAAAATTATTTTATTGTTGAGTTTTATGAACTCTTTGGATACCAGTCTTTTATCAGATATGATTTGCAAATATTTTCTCCCTGTCTATGGCTTCACTTCATTCTTTTAACAGTATCTCTTGCAACACAGATGCTTTTAATTTTAATAAAATCCAACTTAATAAATTTTTCCTTTCATAGATTTGGGTATTGCATCTAAAAACACAAGGCCACCTAGATTTTCTCCTTTGTTCTGTTCTAAAAGTTTTATTGTTACATTTTACATTTAGGTCTGTGATCCAGTTTGAACTAATTTTTGTGAGGTATAAGGTTTGAGTTTAGATTCAACCAATTGTTTGAGCACCTTTTCTTGAAAAAGACCATCATTTCTCCATGAATTGCCTTTGTCCCTCTGTCAAAGCTGGTGTTCCTGTGCTCTCTAGTTTGTTCCTTTCATCCATATGTCTCTTCTTTCACCAATACCATGCTGTTTTGAGTCCTGTACCTCCACTGTAAATTTTGAAATTGAGTGGTATTATTTCTTCAGTGTTGTTCTTCTTCAAGACTGTATTGGCTATTCTAGATCTTTGCTTCAGGCATCGTTTTAAAATCTTTAAATATATTAACTCAAGATGAAGAAGGCCCATGAAATTAAACATCTTGCTCAAATCATATCGCTAACAAATAGGGGGAGGTGTGAAGGATTCAGATCACAGTGGTGTTGACTGTAGAGGTTGGCTCACAGCCACTTAACAGATGGCCTCTGAATGTAATAAACAAAGAATGCTTATTAATTTTGACATCTTAGTGAAAATATTTATGGGGTAATTTCCTAGACCCATTTTACTGGAAAGTAAGGGGGAATTTCTGAGTCCTTCCTTTAATTAATATCAGAGTCTTAGTTGGGTTGACACCTGTCTCTACACTGTATAGGCCATCGAACCTGGGCAAACATGGGTTCCTTTTTTTTTTTTTGTGGTGTTGAAGGTTGAACACAGGGCCTCCTGCATGCTAGGCAGGCACTCCACTGAGTCATATTCCAAGCCCCTTTATTATTTTTTAATCTTTGAGACCGGGTCTTGCTAAGCTGTGCAGGCTCTGGCCTGAATTCATGATCCTCCTGCCTCGGCCTCCTGAGCTGTCAGGATTACAGACATGTGCCATGGTGCCCAGGTAGCAAACATGGGTTCTAAGGTCAGAGTCTTCAGCTATAAAATGGGAATGTAATAGACCCTTTTAACAGTATCTTGCTTTTCATAAATGTGCAATTAGTTCTACTTCTGCAGACAAGTTAATTTCTCCAGCCTAGGGATCTGAAACCTGAAGACAGGGCCCTCTGGCATTGGGGTCCTTTGGTATCTGCAGTGGGGAGGACATCCCTACCCACATCTGCTGCTGCAATTCTCCAGGCCGCCCCCATCCTGCCCAGCCTGGGGATTAAGTAGTCCTATAAACTCCAGTATTTTTAAAAACAGACAAACAAAAACCAAAAAATAAAAATAAAAATACTAAGAAAACAAACAAAAAACCCCCAAACAAACCCTCCCTGTCTTCCTTTCTTGCTTTTGCTGCTGTTTTCATTTGCTGTGGCTGCTTTTCTTTTTCTTCTGCTTCTCCTCTTCCCCCTGCTCCTCCTCCTTCCTCTTCTTTTTTAATTTGTCTTACAGAATCAACCCCTCTTGGCTACAGTTACTTTAATTACTGTAGGGAGATGATACTAGATACCTCATTGGTTATAAGGATTAAACAAGATAAAGTACAAAGCACTTAGCGTGGTGCTTGTCCTGAGTAAGTACCTGGTAATTAGTAGCTTTTAAAACATCTAACAGTAGATCTTGATATTGTGTTGCCCCTAATCTCTTGAACAACTGGATGGAACAACTGGATGTTGTTGTTAGGTGCCATCCAGTCCAGTTGTGTCTGACTCATAGCAACCCTCATAGGGTTTTTAATGGCTGATTGTTTTGGGATTGCCTTGGGAGTGGATTGCCACGTCCTTCTCCTGTGGATATAAGTAGTATCCACATTTTGCTGATGAGGAAATTTTGATATTCAGGGTTTGCCCCATGTCACAAAGCTGGCATGGGGCAGAGCCATCCATTCTACCAAGGCCTTAGCTGGCAAGGCCAGGGCTCTCTCAACTGGGCCAGGCTGCTGTGGGGTGGAAGCAGGGTCTGAGATGACAGATGGAGAGGCAGCTCTCCTTTCCCATTTTCATGGTCAGGAGTGAAGGTGGGGACTCACAGGCACTTCTCAAGGGACAGAAAGTGAAAGTCCGGGTTGAAGGTAGAGGCTCTTTGGTTATGGTGAGTTAGGTTGGGGAATTGGCTGCAGTCCCTTTCTGAACCACCTGTGTGTTAAGGACAATGACTTGAGGGTCTGCTCCTGGCTTGATGGGTCTGTATCCTTCCACATTTACTATATGAACATTTTATTGAGTCTTTTCTGTGTGCCAGGCATTGTGCAAGGCATGGAGGTGAAGGGATCAGTGAGACTCAGTAGAGACTCAGAGAGAGAGAAAGGAAAGCCCAGAGGGGTTAAGTAACTTGCCCAAGGCTGTAATATAGGGTTAGTTGAGTCCCAGACCTGCCTTATTAGTGATGGTACTCAGCTGCCACCCACGAGGATCTGGTTGCATGGTTCATTCTGGGCCAGCTGGTGAAATGTTCAGAGGATGCATTGTCTGATCTGGTATTAAAGGATGAGCTCGATGCATAATGGAGCAGAGCATTTCAAGTAGAGGAGCAATGTGAGTTGAAGCATTGTGCGGATCAAAGTATGGAAATGATAATCCCAGGAGTCACACAGTAGTAGAAAATGGTTGGTGATTAAACGCAAAAGCTTAAGGCTGCTGCAGAGCCATTGGAGAGTTCTCAGGGGATTTTAAGCTGGGAAGTGAGAATTTGGAGGCTGGCTTGGGCATGTGTCAGCACTGTTTGAAGCCGAGGGTCCTGCTAGCAGGTGCTGCAATTGTCCAGGTGTGATAGTCCTGGTGCAATCATCCAAGACACTGTATCACCTGAATATGATGGTGGAAGTACCCACGGTGGTAGTTTTGGGCTTGATGCTTCACAGAGTAAAGAAAGAACTGTCACAGGGTTGTTAGAATCCCCTCAGGGTACCTGTTGATGTAGGAAACACCCACTTATGCACTTTCCAACAGTGCTCCAGAAAGTGTCCAATCTGTGAACTGTTTATTACTGTTCCAGCCAATCTAAGGGGCTTGCATTTGACTGTAAAGCAATACACGGCTTCCTTCATGGAGAAAGTCTTGCATGCACGTGCCCAGACACACACACTCACACACATTCTTGCGCACACACACATGTACAAGCCAGAAGCAAGCAGTGTGCTTAGTGACAAAATTCATTTAGATTCTACTGCAAGTTCCTGGCTCCTTGCAGTCTGATAATTTGTGGCCCTCCACCAGCCCATAGCCACAATTACAGTAGCATCACTATATACACAGTTTATGTTGTTACTTGTAGGCTATGTAGGGCCTATAGTTGTACCACCCTGCTGTCTAATACTATCTGACAGTAAACAGGGTCAGGCCTGGTTAGTACTTGGATGGGAGACTTCCTGGGAACACCAGATACTGTAGACTTGGGAGAAGGACCCCGCAGCCCACTCTGGAAACGATCAGCTATCAAAAACCTTATAAATAGCAGAGAAGCACTGACAATAGTGCCAGGCATGGCACAGTGTCTGGTAGTATTTCTTCTGTTGTACATAGGGTTGCTATGAGGCACACTAACTCAGTGGCTCCTAACAACAACAGCAAGCGAAGCAGTTCAGTTTTTTTTCTCTGTATCTGAATCTGGTGTATGGAAAACATTATCTTAAAATTTCCATATTTTTAGAGTTTTCATTTCACTCTATAGGCAAGCCACTTAGGTCAAGAATTCATCTTTTAATTTTTATTTGGAACCTTACGTGATCACTTAAGAAGATGGACAAGTGATATCCTCCTTTTCAGTATTGTTAAGAGCTAGCTGCCTTTCAGACTTAAGGTTCTTTCCAACCTTCACTCCTTGGACTATAATGACTCCTTCCCCAAGGTTCTCAGAAGTGAGAGTACTGGAGAAGAAATGGGAGGAATGCGTTCTCTAGCACTTGAGTGTAAAATGTAAACCACATAGTCACTTTGCAGTCCTGCTATGAAGTATATTCAAGCATCAATAAAGTATTTGGACTCGCAAATTTTGAAGATTCTTTGCAACCCTGAGATTCTTTGATTTGTACAAGGTCACAGAGATAGTAATAGCAGAGTGGGGCCAGCATCTAGGTTTCTTGACCCTCTTTCACACTATTCCCCACCCTGCTTCCCCTCAGCCCTTCGTCAAGAACTACAGAACAAATGACATTTTTAATGCCAGTTGGCCAAAGATAGTCAGCACTCAGCATCCCTAGAGGGTGGAAGTTTCTGTGGGTCTTCATTTAATGATGGCATTTTTGGAGGTTTTTCTCTCAGCTAATGACCACAGCCTAAAGATTCTTTATATCTAGTATTGAGATCTAAATTTATATTGCAGATGGCTGACACAGATGTTTTAAAGTGCATGCTGGGAAGATAATTCCCAATCTCCTGAGAAAAGAGGTGTCAAATTCAATTTTACTGAGGAGCTGATCCATAATTTGGCTCGTACAGCTCTGGCTTGCCCCAGCAATGAGCCACATAATTTGTCTTGTAGGGCCGCCCTTTATTTGGACACAGTCTGTACAGATACCAGTTCAACACAGTGCCTAGTGCTGGCTCTGTGCGTTTCTCCTAACTTGCCTTTTCTAAGTGCTATTTAATTCTTACGGTGTTCATTAGCGTTTCAGTTAAATATCATGAGGCTTTGGTCAAAAACTGTTAACTGCAGATTGGGATTGGTCAGAAAAGGTGGGTGGAAATTGACAGTTGTTAATGCTGATTGGCCAACAGTGACACTCAGACCAGGAAAAGCACTCCAGGAAATCTTCAAAGAATGTACCTCTGGATCCTCTAAAATCCATCATAGGTGCATAGTTACCCAAACTTATAGTCCACCAGCTCAGCCTTGCTGCTTACCAGCTATGTGAGTGTTCTGCCTACTTTGCCTCTCTATTTCTCCATCATAGAGATGATAAATTCAAACCTGGGGTGACTGAGAATAAATAAGATAACCCACATGGGTGCTCAGCTTGGTGCTTGGCAAAAGGCAGGTACTTTGTAAACATTTAACTTCAATCTGTTACGCATGTGTTATCCATTGTAGCCAGGTTAAGTGTCTATGTACCATAAAGTGCTTTTGTTTATAAGCAGGAGAGTGTAACCTGACTGTTAACAACACTGCTTTTGGTGTTGGGCACACCTGGCTGGAGTTTTGTGTTCTTTGTTGTGGGTCTTGGGTAAATTAATTAGCCTCTCTAAGCCTCAGTTTCTTCAGGTAATAAGGGAAATAATGGTACTAACTTTGTTGTGTTGTTTGTTAGGTGTTGTTCAGTCAGTCTGACTCATAGTGACCTTATATACAACAGAATGAAACACTGCCTGACACTGTGCCATGCCCGGCACTATTGTCAGTGCTTCCCTGCTATTCATAGGGTTTTTGATGGTTGATCTCTTCAAGAGTGGGCTACCAGATCCTTCTCCCTAGCCTACAGCACGCAGTATTCCCAGCTGGTCTACCATCCAAGGACTACCTAGGCGGCACCCTGCTTAGCTTCTGAGATCTGACAAGATCAGAAGCCAGGGTGGTACGGCTATAGACAACTTTGTCATAGTGAGGATTAAATGAGATAAGACTTGTGACTGTTCAGTCATGATAATCACAAGCCAATTTATTTGTATCCTTATGTGTTATCCCTGAAGGCAGAACAGTATGCAAGTAGGACAGTGCCTGCCATGATAGAATGGTTGGGTCTAAAAGTATAAATCATTAGAAGCCTTGAAGGAAATAGTTACAAAGGGTAAAAATGTGGAAGTGTCATAGGAACACTTGGTAGGAGGTCCCTTCTAGACCTGGGGATTACATGAAGATTCACAGAAGATGTTGTGTCAAAGGTTGATGTCAAGGACAAAGAGGACATACCTGCTGCAGAGCTGGGAAAGTGTGTACCAGGAATGGAAACATGTCCAGGGCAGGAAAACATGGGCTGGTTTGAAGAGCTGAGAGAGGTCCAGCCTGAGGCTCCGTCAGCAGCAGCCATAACTGGATTCCTTCCCAGGCTCCTAGGTGCCAATGCAGAGGACAGGTTCATCCCTCAGCATTCACTATTTTCTCTCTTTAATGAAGCTTTCTTTAACTACCTCAGAACTGATTCCACTCTACTCTAAAATCCTGTGGTGCCTTAGTCCATGGTATACATTTTCAAGACTTAATTATATTTTAAACTTTTTTCTCAAAGTTTTTATATCTTTCTTGAATCATCAAGTTGATGGAAAGTTTATTGACTCAAAGAACCTGGATTTTATATTTTCCAAGTCTCTGTAGGGCTCAGCACAATGCAGAATTCATAGTAGTCAACCAATATGAAAAGCTTGGTGTTTGAATTAGATCATCAACATAAAACCTTGTAGTGCGCCCTGGGCACTGCTGGGAAGCTGTGCCCTTGGGACCCAGATGGATGACTTCATCATTTTCTATATGTGGGATCTAGTGACAAGTCACCCTTCTTGAGCTTCGGTTTTCTTGAATAAAAAGGAAGATAACATCATAGTTTGTTGACTATAAGACTCATTTTTCCCATCACATTTTAACATCTCTAAAACTTGGATGTATTTCACAATGAACCAATGAATGGCATTATGGTTTAACTGGCAGTAGTTTTTTTCCTTTCCTTCTTCCTCCTTTCTTTCTTTCCTTTTTTCTTTCTTGGTGGTACATAAAGTAATGGTGTGTCTTATATTCAGTGTCATTTTCAATTCTACTAAGTAGAATATTCTTGATATTTTAGGAATGTTATGAAGATTCAAGCAAGTGTACACAATTTATCTGTCAACAAATTCATTTACTTGGTATTGCCAGAATAGTTAAAAGGTGGCTCCAGACTATAAAAACCGCTGTGTGACCAGTATAAGCTTGTCAAATGCCAAAGTTAAAAGCTCTTACAGTGCATGCTTAGTGAAGCATGCCGACATTCAAAGCCACTCACTCTTAGCCTCAATACCTCCAAGTGCATTTTGCCAGTTTTACATATAATTAAGGTTCATGGTAGACTGTTCAAGTTGTTCGGTCTTCTAGATGTTCTCACCCTCCTCCCCAATTGAGAAATAAGATGAAAGCAGCAGCAAATGGAGAATCAAAACATCACCATGTTTGGGTTGGAGTGTGTAGCTTGTATCTGTGGCTATGTGTGTCCACCATACTGCAGCCTAGGATTACCTATGCAGTCCAGTGAAAGGCTGACACTGTGGAGAACTTGGCTGTCTGGAGCATTTCGCTCCGAGGAGGGGGAAGATGTTGGAGCTGGACTACTCATGAGACTCAGCTCAAGTAAGTCACTTTCCAGGCCAGAGAGTGGTCCCCACCCAACTAAAGGAAACTTCTGGAGCAGGGTGATGCCTGGCATAGAGAAGGTTTTTAATGGATGGGAACTATTAAAGAAAATCATGGCAGCTTTAAAAAAGAATGACTAGAGCCCTAAGTTTGAAAATATTCTGTTTGTATGCTAAGTGGAAACAGAATAGCATTTGCATTTGTCTAGGATTCCTAAACCTCAGTTCCAGGTAGATATTCTTAGCCTAGTCATCACCTGGTCTGTTATACAATTCTCAAATCACATAGATTTTAAAAAGCTAATCTATTAGCAGTCTTGTCGGGGTTTTAGCTCTAGCCCGGCTAAAGTTAGGGCCAAACCCTCAACATAATAACGTGACCGATATCAGGAAAGAAGGACCTCGGGAGACCTTCAGATGGTTAGAGAAGGGAAGGTAAGGTTTATTGGGGTGCTCCCCTGATGGAGAGCAAGGAGCAAGCAGCCCCTATAGAGCAAGGCTCTATCCCTTTAAGTGCTGGCTCTAGGCCTGCAGCATGGAATGCTGCAGGCTAAGTGCTGGTGCAGCTCAGCCTTAAAGGCACAGCCGCAGATGTTCAGTTGAGGTCTGATGGTCTTGACTCTCGCGGCTCGCCTTCTTTACCCCTCTCCTTCCCAAGGATGGGAGGAGTTGGGAGGCTCTTCGTGGCTTGCTAGATGCCTTCGGCTCTTCGGGGCCCCTGGGCTTGATCTCGCCGGCTTGCTAGATGGTCTTGCTGGAGTAGGGAGTGCTGGTCCAGGTGATGAGGTTCAGGAGATGGTCAGAAAAGTGAGGATCAAAGGACGATATGGGGTCCAGGAGCCCTGCTTTTATAGGGTCCTGAGGGGTCACATGGTGGGGTTCAGCCAATCAGGGCACACAGCTGGCAGGTACAGGGGGCAAACGGACATAATTGCCAAGTGGAGATAGTTACTACCTGCAAGGTGGTGAGGGGAGCCAATCAGAATTAAGGTGGTTAAGGCTGGTCAAGCTGGCCGGGGGCCATCTTTGCTCACTCGATGGGAGGGGCTGTTTTGAGCGAGTGAGATGAGCCCTGGGGTCAACTAGGCGTCAGCCCCTCAGGCTGTTATGAGGGACCCTAGCTGGGAAATATTATTTTAGAAATCCCCAACACAGTCTTTCCATACAGTATTCAAATCGTGGAGTCATAACCAGCCCATGATAATAGGGTGTTGCAAAATAGGAATTGTTTATACAATTTCAAATGTAAAAACAATAGGAGAAAATAAATTAGGAAGGAGGAATGGTGTTAGTCAATGCCAAGGCTGATTGTGTAGATTTAGAACACACACAAAAAGTCACATTGAAAAATGTGGACATCTATGAACATTTTTCTAAATACACATAGTGATACTAGCAATTAGTTGGAGAAAGGGGGGAAAGGAAAGTATTTTGTTTAAAAGGAAAGTATTTGGAAAATATATCTATAGCTTTGGGTTCTATAAAGTCCAGTTTATTTCTCTCTTCTCTGGTCAGGGATTCAACATGGGAAGAGACATCTGTGGTTCTGAGGAAAAGCCGTGAGTGTGGTTTGCATGGTACATGGGTTAGCTATGTCCCTGTATCAGACAAACTAGTTTAATTTACAAATGCAGTTTTGATGCACTTGGAACTGCGAATAGGTATTGGGCAGGGGTTATCTGGTGAAAGGCAGACAAGCCACAATAGCTCATTTCCTTTTATTGATTTGAACACAAAGCAGTGCTGTTGCTTAGAAATTAGAAATCTTAGAAATTAAAATCCTTGATTCACAGAATAGTCTGGTGCAATCTGGAAAGACATTGCTGTGGTCTCTCAGGAGTAAATAATATGAATTTTTAAACATTCCCAGAAATAATTTACATGATTTCAAGTATTCTAAAGCAATAGGATGTACATTTCCTACCACAGAGCAAACAGCTGAATATTTGGGAAAAATATGAAGGTGGAACTTAACGTTGGTAGGGATGTGTTTTCAAGGACTTTATGTTTCTTTTGTTTGTTCTTAGCCAAACAGGTATTTGCTGAGGCTAGAGTATGTGTGTGTTTTGGGGAGAATGTTATCCCAAATAATATATAAAGGCAGGCTACAATCCAGACTTTTATATCGGTGCTTATAAGTGACAACTTCCATCTCCCATCTCTTGTGGAATTTGTTTAGTGGAGCTGTTGATGTTCTTATTGTTTTCAGTGTTCTGTATTAAATTGTAAAAATAATTCTAAGTAATTACAAGAGTGTTCTGGTTAATTTTATTGTTAGTATAGAAAACCTAACAAATCGTAGAAAAGCACAGAGAAAAAAAATCCCAGAGTTAACCACTATTTTTATTTTTGTGAATATCTTTCTAATATTTTTCTAAATAGCGAATAAAAAATTATGTCACATCATATGTTGTTGGTGCCATTGAGTTGGGTCTGGCACATAGCGACCCTACGTAGAACAGAACGAAAGATGCACTATATCTGACAGTGCTTCTCTGCTATTCACAGGGTTTTCAATGGCTCATTGTTTCAGAAGGGGGCTGCTGGGTCCTTCTCCCACTTTTGTGGTGCTGGGGATTGAACTCAGGGCCTCAGAGTGCACGGAGCAAGCACTCTACCAACTGAGCTAAATCCCAGCCCTATCACATTATATGTGATTTTTCCCCAGTACAAGGGATTTGAACTCAGGGCCTCATGCATGCTAGGCAAATGCTGTACCACTGAGCTGTACCCCAAGCCCCTTTTTTCATTTTCATTTTGAGACTGGGTCTTGCTAAATTGTGCTGGCTACCTCTGATCTTGAACCTGCAGTCCTTCTTCCTCAGCCTTCCAAGTCACTGTAATTATAGGCGTGTAACATTGAGCCCAAATATATAAGCCTAGGGTACCAAAAAAATGTACACACCTTGGAGTGCCAAAAAAATGTATGCACATTTTAAGAGGTGTTATCTATGTATTACTTTTCAAGGTTGAATTGAATTATGGTAGCAATGTATAACATGACATTTTCTGGAAAGATGGTGTTAATCAAGTGAATCCTAATATCACCATGCAAAAGGCAGGGCAGTCAAAGAAAATGGCAGAAGCACAGTTGTCATTTGAGGAGCACAAGACCATTTTGAAATGGTATTTGGTATTCAAGAACTTTGTGCAAATGCAATGACAATGGAGGCATGAGTAGGCAACAGAAGCTCCAACACACCTGACAATTGCATGCATTTGTGGTAAGGTTGAGACACACGGTGCTCAGTGTGCTATGTACAAGGGAAGATCCCAGAGGCCTCACATAGCAACATGTCCCGCTACTTCTGCTGTGGTAACTACTTTGAGCACCTCCTATGATTGTAGAAGTCAAATGTGACTTGTGTATGCATCGTTTGTTATCATTATGTGTGAGAATTATAATGTCAATATAGTTTTTTATTTCTTAATATATGTATATATACACACACAGAGATATCTTGATGCAAGCTCTCTCTCTCTCTCTTTCTCTCTCTCTCTCTCTCTGCTTTCTAGTCTTTTTTTTTTTTTCCTAACTTGGCAAAAACCATGGCATTTTTTTCTGTATCAGTAAGCATTTTTCTGTGATATGCTACTTAGTAGAACTCATGTATCCTGTTGTCTGGTAGTTCCATATTTACTTAATACTCTGCTCTTACTGGACACTTAAGTTTCTTTATTATAAAGAGTAACATCTTAAACATCTTTACATATTCATTTGGATGCATACATTTGGTTAATTCCTTTGTATACTTCTTAGTAGTCAATAGGTTAATGTTATACTTTTTTTTTTTTTTAAGACTTTGGACATGTTTAACCAAAGTGCCTCCCCAAAGACATTATAACCAGTTTATACTACCTTCAGGAGTTTTTTGTGGGGAATGCTTATTTTTCCATACCATCTCATACTGGATAATCTTACTGTTTTTACCATTTTTTCCCCATTAGATAAGAATATATTTTGTGTTTGCTTTTTTTTTTTTTTTTGACTTGTTGAGGCTAAGTGTTGCAAAGCTATCATTTTAGAGGAAAACAGAAAACATGATGTCTTATTTCATCCATAACCTGGTTTGGTCCCTTTGCTTTGGTCCCACAAAAGTCACCTACCCCCAAGGGCAGGTCAGTGGGGATTGACCTGGCCAAGGGAGAAACTGGTTAGGAGAGGAGGGAAACTAAGGCAGTTCGAGTGTATCATGCCCTTAGGAAAGAAGTAAATAAAGATGAGAAAGAAGTAGCAAATGGGAAAAGCAAACAAATCAAAGACTTCTTTTCTTCTTTTTAAAATTCCCCTAGGTCAATGCTTTGCCTTGAGAAGGAAGAAGAAAAATTTTTCCCCGGTAGGCTGCATTGTTCCTTGGCCACTACTCAAGACCTCAGGACAGACCCTTTGCCTTACACATGGGTACACGTGGATGCCGTTTTTGTGCCCTCTTTCAAGAATGAAGATCCTAATCACAGTTTTAACATTGCTCTTCTAGAAAAATAGTTTTTAAGTTACTGACTTTGGTAACATAAGTTGTAGGTCATTTCAGGGAACCACATACTCTTATTTTTTTAAATTAAACATTAACCAAGGCAATCTGAGCGTTGCATTTTTTCTTTTGGGTAACTTGATTCCCCAATTATAAATAATGATTATTTAATGTCTGTTAATTCCTTCACAGTTTAGGGTGAATTCTAATTAGCTATCTCCCGAAGATATGTGGTTTGTGGCTTGAAAGATTTTTTTTTTTTATGCCTTCCCTCCCTAGAACTAATGGCTTAGAACCAAGAAAGACTGACATAGAGCTTCATCTTATATGGGAGCTACAGATGCTCCCGAGAAGACCCATGCATGCTGCAGGCTTGCTGCTGGATGCAGACAAAAGCCACTGCCCAGGGGGTCACAGCATTGCACCTGCTCAGTTACTGTGCAGAAAAGGCTTGATTTGACTTTCCGGAAGATCACAAGCACTTTTTTGATGGAACTTTGGATCATCATTTTTCCTAGTGTTTTTTCAAGAGATTAGAATGTGGTTTTTTGCTTATTCATCTCCCAGATCCTTGTAAAAATTGCTGTAATCCTAATTGATGGTAGAAACTGATTCAGAGAACCAGTAAAGAAGGATTTTTGTCTGTAGCTTCTAATTCATAATAGACTAGCTGTATCGATTGGTCAACCATCACCATTGGCTTATAGATATCTGAGGATTAAAGATGGCTTTCTGGAATAAAATAACAGTCTTTCCTAAGCATAATATACAAACCAGGCTTAAATATGAGTGAAATCATATGAGAAGATAGTCCCAATTTTACCCTATGGAAGAATAAGAGCTCATTCAAAATATAAAGAAGTGGGTTTTCTATTTAGTAAATCTGGGTAAGAGTTAAATAGAGGGAGAATCCCCCACATGTCTCTCAGCTTGTCGTTCTGTGGGGGCTTGTGTAGTGCTATGAGGCTGAAAGCTGTGCCACCAATATTTCAGATATCAGCAGGTCCACCCATGTAGTTACATTGGTGTAGTTCATGAAGTTACATTGGTGAAGTTACCCATGGTGGACGGGTTTCAGCCCAGCTTCCAGACTAAGACAGACAGGGAGAAGGACCGAGCAGCCCACTCCCAAAACAATTAACCATTGAAAACTCTGTGAATAGCAGAGAAGCACTGTCAAATATGGTACTTGAAAATGAGCCCACCAGGTTCATTCATTCAAGAAAAAACTAGGGAAGAGTTGCCTCTTCAAAGTGGAATCGACCTTAGTGACAGGATTGGAGTAGAGCCCCTGGGACCTCCTTTTGCTGATGTGGCACATGTCAAAATGTGAAGAAATATAGTGGTTGTAACAATGGGCTCAAATATAAAAAGATCATGTGCACTGTACAGTGCTGGGTAGTGTTTTGTTCTGTTGTACTTAGGGTCACTGTGAGTTGGATCTGACTTGATGGTACCTAACAACAGGGGGAATAGGAACTTATTGTTCAGGGAACAGAATTTCAGTTTTGAAGGGTGGAAGGGTTTCTGGAGGTAATTGGTTGGAGGTAGTAGTAGTACAATAATGTGAATGTATTTAATATCACTGACCTATGTACTTAAAATGGTTAAGATAAGTTTTATGGTATATGTGTTTTGCCACAGTTTTATTTAAAAAGGGTTAAATGGAAACTTTTTTGGAGAGCTTTTGGGTTTAAGCTTTGACTTAGTAAATATAGGATATTAAATATAATTGTACATTTATAGACATTTGAAGGTCATTATTCTGGCTGTCAGTTCTTGTTTTAGGACTGCAGAAGACAAAATATGTTTTGGACTCAGAACATGTTTGAGAAAGAGCTAATAATTTCTTTATGTTCTTGTGCATGCTTGTGATATATTCTTCTGAAATATACAAAGAGAAAGGTAATTTAGACCTCAATTAATTGGGCTCTAATTTATCTGGTATCTACTGTAGGCTCCATGTTAAAATATCAGCTACCTAATGTAGTTTTTAATTTTAACTGATTTTTTATGTAACTGTGCAGGAGAACGTGTTTAAGTACAGCTTTCCTCGCATCCTTGTCTTCCCTCAGCCATTGTGCTTTGTGTTCTTGAGACTCAGTAAGTGTTTTTGAAGGTCAGCTGTGGTGCAGAGGAGAATTAATATTAAAATGCATTTAATAAATAAGCTGTCAGATGATTCCCTAAGATATCGTAAGCAGCAGAGAGTCTTCCTGCCTTTTCTTTCAGATGGCTGTGAGCAGAGGGAGTGATGGTTAATATAGAGGCTCTGCTGGTCTCCTAACGGGCCTTTAGTAATCATTTCTAGCCAGCGTTGCTCCACCGATTTCATCACTCTTGAGTGACGGAGCTGTTTTCTTGCAGAACACAGCCACTCCCTGGGAAAGAGAGAGCACCAATAGTCATCCACTGGGGTAACTGTTGGAGAATAAAAAGAAAATGATAGATTCTATACAGAGAAGCCCTGCACAAATGGACCCAGAATCCCTGGCAGTTTGAGTGGAGAGCAGGACTTTGGTCTTGCTTTTGGATTGTCAGGTCATTTAATGTTAAACCTGTGGAGTATCACAAGGCTATGATTTTGAATTCTAGACCCTGCATAGAGTCTGCCTCAAGGCACAAACACCAGAAGATTAAACATGAATTAAGTTATCTACACAGGAGAATAAGCAGTGTAAAGAGTAAAGAAGCAGAAAAACATCTGGCCTCTCCACCAGGGAAAGCCATTCTAGAAAGAGAGATCTTGTATTGGACTTTGACGATGGCTGTAACAGGACGTCACTAGACCCAAGGGCAGGAGTAATTTCTCAGGAAAGGTATCTGTCTCTGATTCTTCAAAGACAATTTTGGAAACTGCAGCAGATGTTTGGCTGGCCCAGGAGCTCTAGTGGTATATAGAGAAAGGAAACATGACCCTGTTCAAGTTACAGGTCATAATTGTCCTTAATATGTATTGCCATGTCCTGGGTGGTTTGAAAACATGATTGAATTCTTTTTCTCCCTGTAGATTCTCACTCAGTACATCTGTTAGGCCTGATAGATTTTCTGAAGCATCTTAGCAAGTGGCCCCTGTCATTCCACTTGCTAAGATGAAAATCCTCTGAGTCAACCTTGTCTCCTTTTCGTCTTCAAGTCAGCGGTGGTGGGAGACACGGCCCAGGGCTGCTGCCTCCAGCCTGAGGAGCTCCCTCACCCAGGGACCTCCACTAAGCTGAGCTGGTCCTTGTCTATGTCACAGAAGAGGATTTCATGATGAGTCAGAGTAAAGTAAAGTGAGTTCATTCAGGAGAGATAAGAGATAGCACATGCTTCAGTTTTAATCAGGGGTGTTTGGAGAAAAAGAGAGCCACCTAAGAAAAATGAATAGTACACATCCAAGATTTGGAAAGGGCCATCACAAGAGGGAAAATTGCATCTGAGAGTCTTAACAACAGCTAGGTATATGTCTCCGTGGCTTTTGAAGTTATATTGCTCCAAGGCTGTAATTTCCAACCATGTTTAAAGATTAAGCAAAGTTTAAAATTAAGTAAAGTTTAAAAACTAAGTAAGAAATGTATGAGGTGGTTTACTTATTTTTTCATCATAAAGAATTTTCTCTTGTAAAGGAAATTGCAGGGTGGTTTTATGAGGCACAGTGTCTAGGCTTAGGGGTGGGAGAGGAGTGCTAAAAAGGTCAAACTCAAATGTCATAAACTTCATGGCCCTAAGTAAGCATAATCTATTTGTTATTTTTAACACTCTTACTGGAGATCTCAGGAAAAGGAGCATTAACTCCACATAGGCCATCTTCATGATCTTGTCGGCTGTGTCGAAGTTGTTCATTTTCAGCCAGTGGGAGATGGAACTAGATTCCAGAGGGAGGGCTTCTTTCCCTTCTCATGCCCCCTTAATTTTTCTCTTTCTATCCTGCTTCCTTCCTACCCCACATTTGCATAGTCCATCTTTACAGTGGATTATTAGCCCTCTATTTTCATACCAATGGGAAAAGAATGTGGCAATCTGCTCCTGAAACAATCAACCATTGAAAACACTATGAGGTCACTATGAGTCGAATACGACTCGACAGCACCCAACAACAACAACAACATTTTCACCACCGTCATTGTGAACATCCTCTGAGGCTCCATCATGTGTTCCTGGATTATTACTACAGGCGCCTAACTGCACTACAAGGTTCTGCCCTTATTCCTTTAGTCTCTTCCCAGCACAGTAATCATATCAAGCCTTTTACAACATAATGTGGCTCCCTGGTATCTTTGCTAAGGACTCTTGTCTCTCTGAGTCCACACCAAATGCTTTACAGCCGTCCATGGTGTGGTGTCCCCATCCTGGTCTCTCTCATCTCAACTCTGATTTACTTGCCCTTCATCACTCCACTCTGGCCGTAGTTTTTCCTCTTTGCCATTTTCATTGGGCCAAGCCTGTTCTTGCCTCTGGACCCCTCCCCATGTTTCCTCTGCCGCAAGGATTTCTTTTTAAATTAGGTATCTGTTGTTGTGGTTGTTGTTAGGTGCTGTCGAGTCGGTATCCGACTCATAGCGACCCTCACAGGGTTTTCAATGGCTGACTGTTTTGCCTTGGGAGTGGATTGCCAGGTCCTTCTCCCACTTTTGCGGTACTGGGAATTGAACTCGGGACCTCAGAGACTGCAGTGCAGCGCTCTACCAACTGAGCCAAATCCCAACCCTAGGTATCTGTATAGGTTCTTTAGTTTTCTTCAAGTGTGACCAATTTTGCCACATTAGAGAATCAGTTCCAGACCAGCTTAAATAAAATTGGAACCTCCTCTGTTAATTTCATATTTTATTTTTCCTTTACCCTGCTTTGTTTTTCTTCATAGTGGTACATATCATCATATGACATTCTGGGTATTTTATTTGTTGTTATTATTGTTGGCTTATTATTTGTAAAGTGCTAACAAACCTTTAATACAAGATCTTAGGACAGAGCCTATGTTTTGTTCCCTGTAGACTCCCAATGTCTAGAAAAGTACCTAGCACATGGTAAGTGTTTAGAAAACATTTGTGGAATGAATGTATGAGTGGTAAATCTGTGTTTTAAATTCATCTTTGCTATTTATTAATTGTGTGACATTCAGCAAGTTCTGTCTCAGAGTTCAAATCTGTTTGTTTTAGAAATAAAGATAACTTTCATTTCATGGAGTTTTTTTCTACAGAGTAGAGCTAATGCTTAAATTTCCCAACAAAAGTGTTATATTAAATTTGTACTAAAAATACAATTTCTGTTATTGTTGTTATTGTTAGTATTGACTGAGCTGTTACTTAAGACTGAGTTCATTCAGTTCTGGGTAGAATTTCTCTTGCAATGTTATCCAGGGACTAACTCTAATCCTATGTGGCTTTTTGAAAGGAAAGTGTTAGTTGTGTCCATCATACTGCTAGAAGAATGTGGGCCACCTGCTAATGGTTGTGGGGCTTCTACTTGGATCATCTTTGACTCAGCAGGGCTTCCACAGTATATACTTTCCCATCATTCTTAAGCAAGTGTTTGAAATTAAGTATAACTACAGAATGGAGAGTGTTCTATTCTTTCAATTACATAGGATTCGTGAAGACATTCTTTATCGTGTTATATTTAATCAACATGCAATATTTTATATGCTTTTATAAATCTTGTGTTATAAAGGTAATATCTGCATTAGCTAGCTATTTTTTTTTTACATTAGCTGAAAAAATATGGTGAGTTGTTAATTCTGTGAAGAGCACTCATGCAGGTAGTTTGCTTGTTAACCAGATTTGGTATCAGCCACTCACTTAAAATTCTAATAATTGCTAACTATTAATATTGTAAATTTAGTTCAAATACTTTAAATCTCTCTTCTTCCAAGACTGAATGTTAAGATTAGAATTTAGAATTGAGTACAAGTAGTATAAATCATTTTAAACAGAAAAAAATGAATGCAAATCAGAGACCAGCTGGAGGCAGATTTGCATGATTATTTTAATACTATGACAGGACAGGAACACTCACAAATTTGAATCAGAATGCCTATTTCTCATGCCTAGAAGGGTCACTGAATCTCTCCTATGATGTGGCCAATATCACTCTGTGCTATCAGCAAACCTACTGATAAAATGTGAGAAGCTAGTATCAAACTTACTCTGCCTATTTGTTTTCTCAGCACCCTGGGCTTGAAGACTGAAATGAAATAAACATTTTCAACTATAGTGAGCTATTCTTATCATTTCCATTATTGGTGGTCCTTAGAAATTATTCCATGGTTTTTAAAAAGATAAGTCATGCCATCTAGTTATCAGCAATCATTTGTCCAATCAGAGCCTGAATATAAAATGTCCACTGTGTGCTGGCTAGCCACTCTTTTTATAATTTATTTAATGCAACTCTTACATTGCTTTTGGTTACACTTTTATCAACTTACATATTTCACAGACCCTTTTCATTGATATATAGTAAAAAAGGAGCAAAATAGCATGCGTTCATGGGTTATATTCCCTTTTTTCTTCCCATGTATTTGTATTGTTGCATCATCTGTTTTGAGATTATCTTTTCCCTCTTTATCCCTTCCCATTATTTCCCCTCCCTCAACCTCTGCTCCCTGTGCTAGAGCTCTCCTGTTTCTTTCTACTGTTTTCATTTCCCCTTCTTAGATAAGTCCAATTGATCATATGTATTTCTTCCTTTAAGTTATACTTAGCTCCCATATATGAGTGAGAACATATGGTATTTCTCTTTTGGGGCCTGAGTTTATTCACTTAAAATGATATTCTCTACTTCCATCTGTTTTGCTGCAAATGACTTTATTTCATTCCTTTTAATTGCTGAGTAATATTCCATTGTGTATATATACCACAATTTATTTAAATCCATTTCTTTGTTGATGGATATCTCAGTTGGTTCCATATCCTTGCAATTGTGAAAAGTGCTTCATTAAATATGGAAATGCAGGTGTCTCTGTTGTATGATATATCTCCCATTGAGTATATTCCCAGGAGTGGTATAGCTGGGTCATATGGCAGTTCTATTCTTAGTTTTCTAAGGTATCTCCATGTTGATTTCCAAAGTGGTTTACAGTCCCAGCAGCAGTGTGAAAGGGTTCCTTTTTCTCTACATACTTGGCTGGCCAGCCCCTGTTAAGAGATAATTAAAGAATAAAAACAAAGCCATTTTTGTAGACGTATCTAGAAATTGTCTTTTCTGCAGCATGAAACTAATATTTGACTGAATCTTATTGCATGATTATTTCTCATATACATGGTAAATCCTTTAGTGCTATTCATAAAAGTGTTCATAACAATGACTTTGAGTTTCTATTCTTTTTAGAGGTATGATTATCTATCATCTTTCAGTTTACCTGAAGTATGTGTGCATGAGTGTGTATTTTTCTGAAGGGGGTAAGCTCTAGTCTTTTCCAGTTATTTTTATTTTCATTACTTAAATTAATTGCTGATTACAAATAAACTTTGATAGTCATGTAAATTGGATATGATTCTGATTTAAAAGGATAACTATACCACATAAATTAGCTGATATTTCTTTTTGGGAAGAGAACTTGATATATTGGCTGATGCTTCAGTCTGGCATGGTATCTGAAGAACATAAAGTTGTTACCTAGATTTTCATTTAATGGGAGTGTTGTAATTCCCCCTCCTCTATGTGTGTGTGTGTGTGTGTGTGTGTGTGTGTATATACACACACACATATATATATATATCAAACTTCTCATTAGTTTTTATAACCTATGAATTACCCAGAACAACTTCAGTCATTTGAATTTTGACTTAATCACTTATTCTACTATGTGGGGAGGGGCGGTGGGAGAAATGGCATCTGTACTTATGGCACTGGTGTCTCAGGCTGGACATCAGACTGTCCAGAGTGTGTTGATGCTGCCACATGTAATGTGGTTCTCATGAAGTGCTGTCAGGGTTCTCCTCAGTGCTTATAGAAAAAAGAGAAAAGGATGACAATGAAGGAGACATTATTCTAAATCTTGTGGGAACAGAATGAGAATTTAGGAGACTTTTCCATACATTGGTTTAGTCCACTATTAGTGGACTCATCTAGGGACAATTTCGTACAATTTGTTTTAAGCTTATTTCTCCAGTTCATTTGTTCACTGATATATTATTACATTATTATTTACTTAAGAAAATGGCTTATACCACAAGTCTTCAAGCCTTAATGCCCTATTTTTTGTGGTTGAGTTTTACATTAAATTTCAGAGGTGTCTTTTTCCCTCCAAGTTGGTGGAGACAAGTAATGATTATGTAGCTGATCCTCTATATTTGTGAGTTCCACATTTATGGATTCAACCAGCAGTGAATCAAAAGTATTTTTGAAAACTATTTCTGTAATGAACATGTGTAGTCATTTTCTTTCCCATTTCCCACTAAACAATACAGTGCAACAACTATTTACACAGTATTTATATTGTGTTAGATATTGTTAGTAATCTAAAGATGATTTAAAGTATACAGGAGTAAGTGCATATATTATGTGCAAATATTACATTATTTCATGTAAGGGCCTTAAACATCCATGAATTTTGATGTTTGCAAGGAATCCTGAAACTACTCCCCTGTGCATACTGAGGAACAACTTTACATGTGAGTATATATATTTCACAAATACATGTTATTGAAATGTGTATTATATGATGTGTTATTTGTTGTTGTTGTTGTTAGGTGCCATTAAGTCGAGTATGACTCATAGCGACCCTATGTACAGTGGATCAAAACACTCCCTGATTCTGTGCCAGGCACTCAATCTTATTTATGTTTAAGCCCATTGTTGCAGACACTGTGTCAATCCATCTAGTGGAGGGTTTTCCTCTTTTTTTGTTGACCTACCACTCTCCCAAACATGATGTCCTTCTCCAGGAATTGGTCCCTCATGACTACATGTCCAAAGTACGTAAGATGCAGTCTAGCCATCCTTGCTTCCAAGGAGCACTCTGGTTGCAGTTCTTCTGTGACGGATCTGTTGGTTCTTTTGGCAGTCTATGGTATAGTCAATAATCATCTCCAGCACCATAATTCAAAAGCATCTATTCTTTTTCTGTCTCCCTTGTTCAGCATCCAGCTTTCACAATCATAGGATGTGACTGAAAGTATCATGGCATGAGTCAGGCATCCCTTCGTCTTCAATGTGACATCTTTATTTTTCAATACTTTAAAAAGATCTTTTGCCACAGCTTTTCCCAGAGCAATGCATCTTTTGATTTCTTGACTGCTGCTTCCATGGGCGTTGATTGTAGAACCAAGTAAAGTAAAATCTTGGACAACCTCAATCTTTTCTCCATTTATTGTGAAGTTGCATACTGACCCAGTCGTAAGGACTTTTGTTTTGTTGATGTTTAGTTGCAATCCATACTGAAGGCTATGATCTTTGATCTTCATCAGTAAATGTTTCAAATCCTCTACACTTTCAGCAAGGAGAGTTGTGTCATCTGCATAATGTAGGTTGTTAATGAGTCGTCCTCCAATCCTGATGCCTCATTCTTCCTCATAAAGTCCAGCTTCTTGGATTATTTGCTCAGCATATAAATTGAAGAGATATGGTGAAAATATACAGCCCTGACACATACACCTTTCTCAACTTTAAACCAGGCAGTGTTACCTTGTTCTATTTGGAGAACTGCCTCCTGGTTCATGTACAGATTGCTCTTGAGTACAGTTAGGTGCTCTGGTATTTTCGCTTTTTGAAGTGTTATCCATAATTTGTTATGATCCACACAGTAAAATGCCTTTGCATAGTCAATAAAGCATAGATAGACATCTTCCTGATGTTATCTGCTTTCAGCTAATATCCACCTGACATCAGCAATGATGTCTCTGATTACCCACGATTTTTTGAAACTGGCTTGATTTTCTGGCAATTCCCTATCTATACACTGCTGTAGTTGCTTTTGAATGATGTGAATGATGTGTTATCTAGTACACGATATATGTATATTTGATTGGACAAAGACAAGTAGAGATTATATGTACATATATGTGTTATTGACCATGTTATGTATATGTTATTGAAACTTCATACATAAACATATACATAGACATATGGCCTACTTATGCATTCATGGAAATTACACTTAGTGATTTGTGTGTTAGCCTCTCTTGTTTCTTCTCGACATTTATCCTTTCTCTACTATGAGCTTACATAAGTAACCCACTTCATTTATTCACTCATTCATTCATTTATTTGTGTATTGTTTTGAAACAGTCTTGCTTTGTTCCCACGCTGGCCTTGAACGTGTGATGTTCCTTGCTTGGCCTCCCGAATTCTAGGATTACAGGTGTGCACCACCAGTGCAGCCTCCAGTAACCCACTTTAATAATTACCTATTTATTCTTCCATATATTTTCTTCTAGTTTACGTCCAGTCATTGGTTGTATTATTGATTACACCTTTTGTGAACCAAAATATGTCAATGGGTATTTTTTTTTTTGAGAGAGAGTCATTTCTGCTTCATGATAGGTAAGTCATCTTATCCAAGACACCAGAACTGAGTTAGGAAGCATCTCAGAAGGTTCTAGCTCTTAAGAATTTGTTCATGACTGAAACTGGAAGTCCAAACTTGAGCATTGACTCTTCTATAATGATCACTGAGCATGAACCAATAGTAAGGATGATCGTTGTGAGCTGATAGTGTTCCGCATTGGTCTTGAAATCACGGTTCAGTCTAGGGAAGGGATTGTGGCTGATCAGAGAATCCTTTGTCACCCAAAGTGGATCTGCTGATCTCCAAGTGTGTGGTGTCACCTTTAAGCATGGTAATCAATGCGGGAGTATTTTTATGTATTAAACTTTTTTCCCCTTCCTTTTGGCGGTATGGGAAAGTGAACCCAGGGACCTGCGCCTTGCCAGCAAGTGCTCTATCTACCACAGAGGTACACCCACAGGTCCTAAACTGTCATATTTTGAGTTAAAAGTTTTACAGGTGAAGATCTGCTCTAATTTTCTACTCACCCTCTCCTACTGAGTGTGACCATCTGTGCTCCTGTCTCTGATGAGGAATAATAATGATAATGATCATGAGAACAGCAGGTCTGAGTTACTTACTGACCACTAAGTGCCTCCTCTGTACTAATTGGCTTAAAGACAGTGCCCTTTTAACCCTCACTATGAACTTTGTACTACCATTATCCCCTTACTGATGAGGAAACTGAGGATTAGAGAGGAAAAGTAAATTGCCTAAAGTCACCAGGCTTCATAGTATCAGAGGTGAGACCCAAACCTAGGACTTCAGTACTTCCTATCCCATGCCGGTATTCTGTGCTTCTTGACTTCCTGTGGGCCTGCAGGCACTGTGATCAGCACGGAGGAATCGCAGATGATCAGTACGTGGATCCTGCCTGGAGAGGCTCACAGAAGCAGTGAGGGAGATGGGCACATGTTGACCATTTTAATGTGAAATAACTGAATGTGACTAGGATGTAAGCTCCAGGTGATGAAGACTTTTCTTTTTGTTGTGATGCACTTACCCAGTTTCTAGAACATAGTACATGCTCAATAAATATTTTCAATATGAATGTATGAGCATAGCACGGAGGGAAACATTTTTTGCATTTCTTACATTTTTTGTTTGTATGTTCACCCTGACCCCACTCCTCACTCCTGATCTTTAACTAGATGGCATTTCTCTTAGTCCTTGGGACTAAGCTGTCCTTAGTACCTTCCACAGGTATTTATAGATTACACACTGCCATAAAGGCATTGTGTTGTCAGGGATATAGAGATGGACCAGATCAGACACAGTCCCTGCCCTCATGGAGAAATTCTCTCATGCTCAGTTCTTTTTCAGGCATTCCAGGTTTAATTCACCAGTGGCAGAAGGTTGTGTGTGTGGGTGAGGGGCTGACTGATTTAGGAATGCCCGAGTTCCTGATTCTTGGGTGCATGAATGGCAGTGAGGGCTTGTGTACCCCAACCTGACCCTATGAGCTTCTCTATCAAGCCCTCCTGCAAAGGATGCTTAATTTCCTTCTTTGCGCACATGGAACTACCCTGGCAGAAGGAAGCAGATGAGCCAAATACATTCATTGACAATTGGGAAGAAAAGCACACTAGCCTCTGAAGTGCCAGGAAGTGCTGTAGGGTTTGTCGTCCTTCACTCACTTCTCACAGTAATGCTGAGAGGAAAGTAGCATTTTTGTTGTGGTCCTCATCGTGGTGGTTGTTTCTGGGTAATGCCCAGTGAGCTCAGTAGGGTGTGAAGCTCCGAGAGCTGACGGGGATAGAGCTAGGTAAGACATTCAGGTCGCTCTTCCTGCAAGCCCCATTATGTGAGACTCTGGTGTGTTCTCAGGCTGTGAGAAAGGACCGAGGAGGTCAGCAGACTGAGCTGCCTGGTGGAGCTATTCATAACCATGCCCTGGAAATGGTACACGGATCTCATTAGGACAGTTATCCACTTTATGCAACCACATGGGGGGCTCCTTGTGCTCCTCTGCAGATTGATGAGCTTCTACCTAGCACCTCCACTCCATGGAAGTCTTTACAGTTCCCTGAGGATTCATGTAGAGATCACAATTATTTAGGTTCTAAATTACCCTTGCCCCATTTTAAGCAGATGAGCAGTATTTTTACCCTCTAAACAATGATTCCTGAGGCTTATTGCTGCAATAATATCACATTTAGTTTCCAAGGAAACTGCATATCCATCCCTTCCCACACCCCTCCCTCTTCCTCAAGTCTGAGTTTTTTTTAAAACCCAGAATGTGCCATTTCAACCTCTAGTTATTGTTAAAGTTTAAGTTCTGGCACTGGTTTTCAGGAAATTATAATTTTCCTTCTAATCTTCTTCTTAATGTTTTGGATGCTTTTTTTTTTTTTTCAGAATAGCCGTGCATTCTAAATGGCATTAAAATAAATTACTGCCTTCATTATGACACACAATAGATGAATGTCTCATACTTCAGAGTCACAGCTTCTTTAACCAAAATACTCTGGTTGGTTTCCATTCTGTGGTTCTGTAATTACTTACTTGATATTCCATTATGTGGCCAGGGAATAAAATAAGGGGTAGGCTACTGTGTATATGCATATTTTACTCACAGTGTATGTGTGCATTCCAGTTAACTGGATAGATTCAATGCATTTGTAATTTGCAGATAAATTAATTCATCATTTCTTAGATTGTGCTGCTGGTAATTAAAAATATTCTTTGGCATTGCATAAATCACTAATTCAGGCCACCATGTTTAATATGATAGTAAGCAAGTACATGCTTACTCTAAAGTACTCTTGTGTACTTTGTAATCCTGCTGGCAGCTAGGGAGACATGTGACAGCTACACAGAGTCACAGGTTGTCATCAGGAAGACCTACTGCTGAGGAAATTGAGCTACAGTAATGCAAGTCTTTCCTTACTCTCCAGTTTACCCACCTAATACACATAGACACAGACACACAGATACAGACACACACAGACATACACAGAGATATACACACACTCAGACCTCTTGTCTCAGAAAACAGTGGGGAGCAGCTTTGTGTTTTCAGGAACCTGCTTCTGGTAGTGTCTCTGTAGCTCATTTCTGATCACTGTCTTAATCCCAGGGTTCCCCTGAGCCTCCCTAGCCTCTGGGCTTTTGATGTAGAGACCTGTGCGTTAGTGTTTTTTTTTTTTTTTCCATAAGATCTCTCTTGAGACTCAACATCTATGGAATGTGGAACTCAGGATCTGATTTGTTCTCAAAGAAAGTCATAGTGATTAATAGGCTAAGATTAGATATTTGTAGATTCAGAAATGATCTGATGTACTTTTTTGGTGAGTATAAAAATGATTTTTATAGCACATTTGGGATTGGAGGAAATTAGCCAGTGTTGGATTAGATTTGTGACATCTGCTAAGGGGCCATTGTGTGCAGGAAATCGATTTTCTAGTTACCTAGTCTTTAAGTACTTGGCCCTGGCCAGCATTCTTATGGCTGGTAGGCAGCAGACCTGAAGCCACTCTCTCCAGTAGAGGACCCATCTGAAAGGAGAATGGAAAGGGAGCTTCCTTACGGACCCTAACTGTGCCGGGCTGTATGGTCCTCTGGGCACCTTTGCTTGGGAGAATGCACTAGTTGCACCTGTCTTCAGGTTGGCAAGTTCCTAAAGTGTTTTCTTACAGAAATGTGATTTGTATCTTTTGCCTGTGTGTGTCACCATGCCCCTGTGATAAGTCCATTGCTTCCCAGGTCCTGGGCCTATAGCCCCTTCCTGCCTTTTTTGTCTTTACCTCTGTATTAGTCACTTGGGAATTCTTGGGGTCCTATACTTTGGCCTGAGGGCTGGGATTTGGCTCAGTTGGTAGAGCGCTGCACTGCAGTCTCTGATGTCCTGAGTTCGATTCCCAGCACCGCAAAAATGGGAGAAGGGCCTGGCAATCCACTCCCAAGGCAATCCCGAAACAGTCAGCCATTGTAAACCCTATGAGGGTCGCTATGAGTTGGATACCAACTCGATGGCACCTAACAACAACAACAATACTTTGGCCTGGGCCAAAGCCAACAGGCCAATAGACAGTGGGGTGAAGTTTGGTGAGATTCAAGTTCACATAAATCACAGTCCTTGTGATGAGCTGAATATTGCTGTTTGAGACAGACAGACGCTTGGATAAACAATGAGTAGCATAACTAGTAGATATCAAAAGTCTGCAGGAGGACAGCAACGAACAAAATGTCTGTAGTTTGAAATTCCTGAAATTGAAGTAGAGATATTAGCTTGTTTGACAAATAGGTTTGTCCCCTTCTGCGCCTTCTCCTCACACCTTGGAGGAGGAGGAGGGTAGAAAGGCTCTTGCAGAGAGGCATAAACAGTGCAAGTGGAGAGGAGAAGGGTTGCATCTGCTGCAGAAAGAGGAGATGGCGGGGTCTTCTGACAGCTTGGGAAGGGTCCTGTTGTCCAGGCTGTGGTGTTTGAGCATCATCTTGGAGGCAGGAAACAGAAAGCCCATTAAGTAGGGACTGACATTGTGAGAGCCCAACCCTGAATTTGGCTGGAGGGATAAGCTTCTGCTTGTCATTAGATCATAGTAGATTGTGAATTCTGAGAGGTCAAAGGTGGATAAAAGAAATCCATTGGGTGGATATTCATTTCCTTATAAGACACTTCTGACTCTTAAGGTAGAGTTTAACAATCCTCATTTTGAACACAATTCATTGTTTCTAATTGGCGATTAGTGCAACAAAAGCAATGTAGTATATGACACCTAAGACATGTCACCAATAAGGTCACTTATGGTAATTTGCCCAGGAGTGTTCTGTGATAGGCTGATTGGTCTCAGGTACTGTTTTACCTGATGTCTGCACTAACTGACTGGGCACTAGAGTAAGGTGAGAGGCAGGCTGAGCCATGGGAAGGAAGGAATTTTGTATGGCAAAGCAAAATTATTATCGAAGGTGATTTGAAATGGTTAATATTTTCTCCTTTGTAAGTTTTGGGATATATGCCCAGCTGCTGGAAGGATTTGGTTTATATTATATAGAAAAATAAAACAAGACAAGCAAAGTAAAATAAACAGCATTAAAAAATAAAACCCATAAAGACACACATAGAAAAATGATTTAGTGAAGTAATTTCCTGGAAATTTCAAAATTTCCCCCAAATATACAAAAAAGCTCTTGCCTATGGCCCACATGGGCTTCAAGAATTTAACCAAGGTTTGTTGATTGCATTTGTAAAACAATGATTCCATCCTTTGTTGAAAACACTTCAGTTGCTGGGTTTTGTTAGTATTTGTTTACACATAGTTGTCTCCTCTTGGTGCCACATGGCTTGTTAATTATCCAGTCCAAACCTTGGAATGGAAATCTGATTCACCATCAGTATTATGGGTATTCAGTGTAAGAAGATCAGTAAGGATGTGTTATATTTATTTGATATTTATATTCCTTTCTCCAGAAACCCACTTAAAAACTGATTTTGGTTTTAGTAGCATAAATTAGGGAAATGAAATTAGAGTAAGAAACTTATTGTCAAAGTGTGACTTGCAGACCAGCAACATCAGTATCACCTGGGAACTTGTTAGGAATTCAGAATCTCTGGTGGTGCCTCAGTTTAACTAAATCAGAATCTGTATTTGATTGTGATCCTCAGACTGTGTGTTTGCATGGTAATTTTGAGAACTACAGGTGTGGACTATCCTGTCAAGAATCCTGACTGCACAGAAAGTGGGATGGATGTGAAGAGTACTAGCTAGAAATGAGGCATGGTCAGCTCATTTGAATGTATTTAGAGTCTCACCCCTCATGTGTCTGTCAGCTTGTGCTGTGGGGGGCTTGTGTGTTGCTGTGATGCTGAAAGCTATGCCACTGGTATTTCAGATTCCAGCAGGGCCACCCATGATGGATAGGTTTCAGCTGAGCTTCCAGAGTAAGACAGACAAGGGAGAAGGACCCAGGAGCCCACTCCTGAATCAATTAGCGATTGAAAACCTTATGAATAGCAGAGAAGCACTGTCAAATATAGTGCTAGAAAATGAGCCCCTCAGTCTGGGCATTCAAGAAACAACTGGGGAAGTGTTCCCTCCACAAAGTAGAGTTGACCTTAATGATGGGTATAGAGTAAAGCCCCTGAGACCTCCTTTTGATGATGTGATGCCACTCAAAATGAGAAGAGACATAGGGAACACAACAATGGGCTCAAATATGAAAAAGATTATGCACATGGCATAGTACTGTGCAGTGCTTTGTTCTGCTGTACTTAGGTCACTATGAGTCAGATCTCACTTGATGGCACCTAACAAGAATCTCAAAGAAGACCTTAGGTGATACGAAGTTGAGGAGGTAGCTAATGTCCTTGGGGAGCTGGACGGATTGAGCTTTAGACTCAGTGGGGAGATTAGGTTAAACAGGATGAGTGACATTTGTGCTTCTGAGATGGGAGGGAGGGATGGAAGGGTGAGCTGTGTATAAATTGGCATGTGTGATGAGGAAGTTGGAAAATGGAGACTAGTCAAAAATGGTGGTATATTTTTACTGATGATGGAGGTGAGGTTGTTTTCTGAGAGTTAAGGGGTAGATCTGGTCATGAGACTAAAGTAAAGCAAGTTCAGGAACCCTTGGAGAAATGCATTGATTGGGGACCTAGAGTAGATGTAATGGAGGAACCTGAGTTCTGCCTTGCATTGGCCACTCACTTGGACAATTCAAAATACTTTCTAGATCCCTGGATTGGAAGATGTCCCCCATATCTATGTATATTAAACTCCAATCCTGATCATCATATAATGGAAGATACTATCACAATACTGACACAAATGCAGAAATGTATTGACTTTATTAATGCTTGCTTATTTCTAGACAGTTAAAGCTCCTTTAGAGATGAACAAATTTTCCTCCTTATGTGAGTGAAGGGGAATTGTGGGAACTGGAAACATGACAAGTTTTGCCCATAGTCATTAAATTGAGATTGGTACCAGGCTCTGTGGTTCCCAGCTCCAAGGTCCTTCCACTAGGCTATTTACATGTCATGATTTATCAAGAACCTGCACTCTACTCGATTTGAAAAAGAATTTTGGAAGAGTCCTGCTGTCACAGAACATCTGCAGGGATGCTGAAGGAAAGGGTAAAGAGAATACACATTTAACATTCTATGATCCCAACATGCAGCCTCAGAGGCCCTTTCGTTGCTCTCCCAACAGGGAGGCATTGCTGCTTTTCAGCCTTCTGTTGCTTCTTGTTGCCAGGGCCTGTGTTTTGGTGAGCTGTTTTGTTTGCAGCTATGTGCTTCTCAACCCTGTGGGTCATTTTGCAAAGCTTGTCATTGCTTCTGTTCTTTATTCAGGAAAAAATCACTTCACAGTGAGACTAGAATCTACTTTCATAGACTCCCATGTGTCCGTATTCCTACCTGCTGGTCTTGACTTCTCTGCAGAGTCTGACCTTAGGAATTAATTTTTTTTCCAATTGTATCATTAGTTAGGTGAATTGGGAAACTGGGGACTTTTGTTTATTGATCTTTTTATCTTTTGCTTTTTTGTCTGTAAAATCATTTGTCAATTTCCCCAGATGATGATTCTACTTCTTTTAATAATTCTCAGCAGACACCAAGTGCAGGACTTCATGTAAAAGCCAGAATAGACATTAAGTTTAGAAGTGTGACATAAAAACTAAAAACAAGTTTTTGTGCTCCTGAGTATAACCTGTACTAGAAAAAAATGCCACCTTCTCAAAGAATGCTTTCTTGAAGTGTAACATCCCACAGAGCCAGTCTATATTACTTGCCTTTTCTTTAAAACTATTTATTTAGTTTTAACTGATAAACAAAATTTTTTATCATGTAGCAAATATTTATCATGTAGAACATGCTGTTGTAAGGTATGTGTATATTATGGAGTGCCTAAATTGAGCTATTTAACATGTTTATACCTCATATTGTTGTTGTTGTTGTTAGGTGCCATCGAGTTGGTTTTCCCCATCAAAGGGTTTTCAATGGCTGACTGTTTCGGGATTGCCTTGGGAGTGGATTGCCAGGCCCTTCTCCCATTTTTGCAGTGCTGGGAATTGAACTCGGGACCTCAGAGACTGCAGCGCAGCGCTCTACCAACTGAGCTAAATCCCAGCACACACTTCATATTATGTCTCCCTTATTTTGTGTCTTAGCATCCTTGATTTCCCCTGCATCATATAACATAACTTTGTAGTTTTTATATTTATTTGAATAGATGTTTGTTTAAACCACCACTACTCCAGACTCCCTTATGTGTCTGTCAGTTTGTTGTGCTGTGAGGCTTGCATATTGTTGTGATGCTGAAAGCTATGCCACCCATGGTGGACAGGTTTCAACTGAGTTTCCAGACTAAGATACACTAGGAAGAAGGACCCAGAAGTCCATTCTCAAAACATTAGTCACTAAAAACCTCATAAATAGCAGAGAGCAACTATCAAATATAGTGCCAGAAAATGAGCCCCTCAGACTGGGAGGCATTCAAGAAACAACTGGGGAAGAGTTGCTTCCTCAAAGTAGTGTTGACCTTAATGATGGGAATGGAGTCATACCTGGGATGTCCTTTTGCTGATGTGGCATGACTCAAAATGAGAAGCAACACAGTGGCTACAGTAATGACTTCAAACATACAAAAGATCATGTGTATGGCACAGGGGAGGATAGTGTTTTATTCTGTTGTACATGGAGTCACTATGAATCGGACCAGACTCAACAACATCTAACAACAACTCCAGACTATAAGGTTCATGATGGCAGAAACTGGAGAAACTATGGCAGCCACCCAATAAATCTTTCTTAAATGAGTGATAATAGCAGAATATTTATTGTGCTCACCATGTACTAGGAACTGTGCTATATCTTCTACCATCTTATTGTACTAATTCTGTTTTACTGTGCTTAGGTTGCCATAACAAGATTCCAAAAGTTGGGAGGCTTAAACAACAGAAATTTAGTTTCTCACAGTCCTGGAGGGTAGAAATCCAAAATCGGAGCCTGGCAATTTGTTTTCTAGTTAGGTCTCTCTTCCTGGCTTCCTTCTTGGTGTGTCTTCATGTGGTGGAGAGGTAGAGAGACTGAGCTTTTTTGGTGTCTCTTTTTATAAGCATGCCAGTCCCATTAATCAGGAGCCCACACTTAAGACCTCATTTAAGCTTAATTAATCCTATACTCCAAGTACAGCCATGCTGGGCATTAGGACATCAGTATGTGAATTTTGAAGGTATACATACATTTGATTCATAACATTCCACACCTGACCCCTCCACCCAAATTCACATCCTTGCACACAAAATGCATTTATTCCATTCTAGTAGTATCAGAAATCTTAACTGATTTCAACATCAACTCTGAAGTTTACAGTCCAAAGTCTCATCTAAATATCTTCTAAATCAGATATGGGCAAGCTTGAGGTATAATTCATCTTCAAGCAAAATTCCTCTCCATTTGTGAACCTGAAGTCCAAAAAGTTATTTACTTCCAAATTATAGTGATGGGACAGGCCTTGAATAAACATTTCCATTCCTAAAAGGAGAAACTGGAAAGAAGAAAGGAATGATGGGTCCCCAAGAGTGTCCAAAACCTGGCAAGGCAGATCGCATTATCTCTTAGGGCCCTCTAGGGTGCCAACCCTCACAGACCTTCATGGTGGCAGCCTGTTCTGTTGAAACTGCTGCTGGTGGTGGTCACCCTACCCTGAGACACTCAGGTGGACACAGACCTGAAGATTTCTTGAATTTTTCTCCTCTTTGAAGAACAGTTCAAGTTCAAAGCTGAACATCTCTGTGGTCCTCTTTGAACCACAGATCTTCTGTGGTCCTCTAATTGATTAAATCCTGGCTGTCTGATAGACCTCATTTCACCCTATCTCCATCCCTTCAGTTCACACTGGCAGCATTTCTGCTGGTGTAATCCTATAAACTCTTTTTATAGACACAGTCCAGCCACACTCTGGTGTTTTCTTCCTGCTGGGCTTTTTCATTATTCGCAATATGTGCAGATTGAGAAGATTCCAAATCTTTAAGTTCTGGTTCCTTTTGCTCAACAATCCTGTCTTCCATTTATTGTTCTCACTTCATATTTTATTGGAAGCACCCAAGAGGACTAAGCTGCTCCTTCAACACTACATAGATATTTCCTCAGCCAATTTCATGGCTTAAAAGTTCTACCTTCTGCAAAATACTGGAACACAGCTCCACCAAGTTCTTTGCCATTTTATAACAAAGACTGCTTATCTTCCAGTTTGCAATAACATGTTCCTCTTTTCCACCTGTGACCTCATCATAATGGCCTTCAATGCCCATATATCTACCATTGTGTTCATAGTTATTTGTGTGTTCTCCAACAAGACGGACACTTTCCCTCCAGCTCTCTTTTCCTTTTCAGCCCTTGCCAGAATCACCTTTAAGGTCTTTATTCCTACCAACACTTCTTCACAGCAAGCTAGGCTTTTTATTGTATGGACCTAGAAATTCTTTCATCCTCGGCCCATTCATCTAGTTCCATCCAAAGATACTTTCATGTTTTTAGCTATTTGTTGAAGCAGTACTCATTTCTTGGCATCAAAATCCATGGTAGGCTGCTATATCAAAATTCCATAGACCAACAGAAATTTATTTTCCCACAGTTCTGGAGGCTGAAAAGTGTAAGATTAAGATTCTGGTTCTGGTGAGGGCTCCACTTCTCACTTGTAGATAACCTTCTTCTCACTGTGTCTTCATATAGGGAGAGAACACTTTGGTGTCATAGATAACTTTCTTCTCACTGTGTCTTCATATAGGGAGAGAACTCTTTGGTGTCTCTTCTTATAAGGACCCTAATCCCATTGGATCAGAACCCCTTACTTAGTCCTCACTGAACCTTAAGTACTTCCATATTCTTAATTTGGGGGTAGGGTACATACATCAGTTCATAGCATGCTTTCAAAAGTCCTAATGAAGTAGGCAATATGATTATCTCTGTTTTGCATAGGAAGGATCTAAGGCTTACATCAAAGAGCTTTCTCAAGGTCAAATTTGTGAGTGAACAAGCTGAGTCACAGTCGTATACTTAAACTTGGCCTTATAAGTATGTGAATCTCTGAACTATGTTACATATACCATGAAGTACTGTAGAGCAAAGGAGTGATTAAAATTGGTCAAGTGAAAACTAAAGAAGACTTGGAAGAAAAGTAATCTGAGGTACTGAGTAGGATCTTGAGGAAGTTTAGCCAAGAAGAGGGTCTATAGGCTAAAACTTTGTTAGGACCTGTATTAGTCAGACTTTGTGCTGTACTGACAAACTATTCACAGAACAGCTTAAAGATGGAGATATTTATTTTGGCTCACAGTTTCAGTGATTTCAATGTATAGTTCTTGGCTTCATTGATTCTGGGCCCATGGTGAGGCAGACTATTATGGTGGAGGGAGCTTGTGGAGGAGGAGGCTGCTCATTTCATGGTAGACAGGAAGCCAAGAGGGAGACAGGAAAGAACCAGGGATAAGGTACCCCCAAAAACCTAACCCCGTGATCTACTTCCTCCAGCAAGGTCCCACCTCCTAAAGTTTCCAGAGCCTCCCAACATAGTGCCTCTAGCTAGGGACCAAGATCCTAACACATGAGTCTTTTTGAGGGGCACTTCATATTCCAACCATAACAGTACCTCTGTATACTCTTAAAAAAGTATTGAGAATCTAAAAAAGCTTTTGTTTATATGAGTTCTATCTATTGATGTTTATAGTATTCGGAATTAAAAATGAGATTTAAAATATTAATTCATTTAAAGGTAATAATAATAACCCACTACATGTTAGCACAAATAATATATATTTATGAGAAATAATTACATTTGCCAAATTAAAAAAGTAATAATAATAGCATTTAAAACATTTTTGCGAACCTAGTGTTTGCCTTTCTGGAAGAAAGCTGGATTCTCATATCACTTCTGCATCCAGACTGCTGCAATATGTTGTGTTGGTTGAAGTAGATGAAGAAAATGCAGCTTCGCAAAGATATATAGTTGGAAAAAGGAAGAGTATTTGAATAGTCTTTTCAGATTACTGTGGAACTTCAGCTTTGTGACTACAGCAGAATTCCACTTGGTAGTTTTTTAAAGGTTAAATGCAATGTGAAATCTGAAACCAAATCAATGAACTTTTCATATTCTATTACCTTAAAATCCATTGGCCTAGCTTGTGCTTTGGGTTTTACACTTATGCATGATTTGGTAGCATCTTGCATTGGTTATGGCAAAGTTTCAGTTCACTGTGTTAATGCAGATCTTTCAAATGTTGACACATTTCATTATATGCTATCCAAAAAAATCACATTCCTTCATAACACCCCTTGAGTATCTCATCAAAAAATCTTTAAGTACTGAGAAGCCCCCAAGCTCATGATGGCAGATGCATGTTTTACAAAATCCTAATTTTTACTTGAAAAGTAGATTTTTGTCATTGCATCAAATACTGTTGATTGTTTTTCTTAATGTGATAGGATTTCTTCATTCATTTTCAAACAAGCATCTGCCAAATGCCAATTCTAAATAGCTTTATAATTTGTTAGTTTCCTTTCAAGTAAAAATTGTGTTCAATAAAAATGCAACTAGTTGAACTTGTGGCTCAAACAATTACACAAAGGCATTTCTTTGTGACAATCACTGTATTTATGCATGCAATAGAAGTGCTTTATGCATTTTCCCATTTCATCACGCAGAATATTAAAAGCATGTGTACTCAAGGTCTAATAAAATTGATAATTCTTACTACTCCATAAGAACATTCTTAATTGGAATTGGTATTTATTTTGTTGAGAGTACATAGCCATGAAGAACACAATGGCTACTAGTACAGTTTGAAGCCATTCCTTTAAATCATGCTAAGGTGCTAGCGCTTTTATCCACCATTGCTTTTGTATATTTGATGGAAATGTCAGCATAGTAAAAAAGGCAAATATTCTTTAGTATTATTACAAAAGCAGTTTTGACCTTGTAGTTCCCTAGCAGGGTCTCCTCTCCCCCATTAGTGCATTTAAGAACTTCTGGTCTTAAAGGAATTATACCACGGGGATGAGTTCTATAAGGCAAGTCAGGAGCAAGCATGCAGTTGGTTTGAGTATAAAGTTCAAAGATCAGGAATCTGAAAGTATGGAGTGGGGAGCAAAGAAGCCATTGATTGAAATTGGTAAGAAGGAGAAAGGTTTCACATGAAGTCCTAAAGCTCAGGAGCTCAGATTCCAGGGCAGTTACTCTCCCTGGGAAACCAGGAGTTTCTACAATTTGTATAAACAGAATGACACTACCCATGTGTTTCCTCTTCTGTAAGGTGGGTGTGACACATGAGATCTTCTGTTTAAGTGAAGTGTTATTATGATGAACATGGAGTTTTTAGTTGTCTGATGAATTAGGGCAGCTATACTTAAGCTGGAGCCATTACAGAATGCCCTGGAGGGTCTGAGAAAACTCTGTTGCTTTGCTCTGCCTCTGGAGGTCCTGATTGAAAAGGTCTGAGCCCAGGCCATGAGTCTGCGTTTCTCTAGTTCCTTTGTGCTACTGATGCTACTTTTCTGGGCTTCATACTAAGCTAAATCGCAGGAATTTGCATGGCGTCCTTTTCTTTCCTAGTTACTCAGCAAGCCAGTGCCTGTAATTAATATCCATGGATGGAAACTGATGTCCACTTCTTCCTGTTTCACTTGACTTCATTTAAGTTTGCCCAAGAATTGAAATTTTCCTTGTGTTTTATTTTTATCCAAACAATAACTTGAGATTGTAACTGATTCAATATTTATATTTTTTCTAATGTGTTCTATTTTGCTGTGCCTAATTGCTATGAAGGCTGGGATTTAGCTCAGTGGGTAGAATGCTGCTCTGCAGTCTCTGATGTCCCAAGTTTGATTCCCAGCACTGCAAAAATGGGAGAAGTACATGGCAATCCACTCCCGAGGCAATCCCAAAACAGTCAGCCATTGAAAACCCTATGAGGGTCGCTATGAGTCGGACATGACTTGGTAGCACCTAACAGCAACAATAACAATTGCTATGAAAGCCTACAGCCATACCACTGTGGCATCCAAAGCCACCAGATCTCAGAAGCTAAGCAGGGTTGGGCCTGGTTAGTACTTGGATGGGAGACCTCGTGGGAACACCAGGTGCTGTAGGCTTGGGAGAAGGACCTGGCAACCCAATCCCCAAAAGTAATCTGCCATTGAAAACCCTATGAATAGAAGAGAAGCACTGACAATAGTGTTTCGTCTGTTATACGTAGGGTTGCTATGAGTTGGACACTGACTTGATGGCACCTACGAACAACAACCAACAATTGCTATGAAAGCCAGATGGCTGGCTTCTAAAGACATGCCTAACTGCTGACAACTTTACTCACCAGCACAATTTTCACCAGCTCTAAACTTCCTGGCTGATTTCACAGGGTATCTTTTCCATTTTTCCAAATTTCCTCAAGCTTTCTTTCCTTTCGGGCTTGAAAGTGTGCACTACTTTTCAAGAATGCTAATAAATATATGCTCAGTGAAGAGTGCTGGTAGTTTGATGATTATCAGTGATGTTGATTTCAAATCATACATTCATTTTACAAATATTCAAGTGCCAACTTTGTGCAAGGCTTTGTGCTGGTATCTGGGAACCAGAGGATGAGATAGGCATGAACTCTTATTTTCAATCTGGAGGATAAGTCAACAGGCAATTATAAAACAGTATTATGGCAATGGAGGAGAAGAGAGCTAATTGGACTGGTTGGGTGTCTAATCCATGGGGGCATAAGAGGTTTCTCAGAGTAAGTGGTATCTAAGCCAAAACCTTAAGGGAAGCTTTGAACTAGTCAGGTAAAGAAAGCAGGCATAAAGTACAAACTATTGCAGGCAAATGATCAGTGCCTGGTAAGACCTAGAGAGGGAGAACAGAATGTCTTTGAAAAGATTAATTTCTCTGGCTCTTCCAGTTTATGTTAAGGTGGTCATGTAGAAGAAAGGTAATAAAAGGAAGGTAGAAAGTTAGACAAGGCCCTCTATGGCTTTTGAGTTTTTTAACTTCAGCATTATTGACATTTTGGGCTGAGCAATTCTTTGCTGAGTTGTGGGTGGGGAGGGCTTTCCTGTACACTATAGGGTATTTAGCAACATCTCTGTGGGAGAAGGATGTGGCAGTCTACTCCCAAACTCAATCCTGAAACAATCAGCCATTGAAAACCCTATGAATAGAAAAGAAGTAGTGACAATAGTGTTCCATCTGTTGTACATAGAGTCGCTGCGAGTTGGACAGCGACTTGATGGCATCTAAAAACAACAACAACAGCAACATCTCTGGCCTTTGTCTTAGATGTCAGTAGCCACTCTCACCCCTCCAGTTTTGACAAATAAAAATATCCTCAGACATTGCCTAATGTCGCTGTTGTTGTTAGTTGTTAGGTGTCGCCAAGTCGGGTGTGAATCATAGCCACAGGGTGGCTCATAGGGTTTTCCGTGGCTGATTGTTCCAGAATTGCTTCAGGAGTGGATTGCAATGTCCTTTTCTTGTTTGTGTGGTGCTGGGGATTGAACCCAGGTCGTCACAGAGTACGAGAACAGCACTCTACCAACTAAACTAAACTAAACCAACTAAGTCCCGGCCCAATATCCCTTGGGGAAGTAAAATTGCTTCTGGTTGAGAATCACTGTTACTGAGCTTTGTTGTTATTTTGAGAGCAATGGAGGACAATCATAAGTTTTTATTCAGGTGGATGACATAACCAGATTTATAACTTTGGACAATCATTATGGTTGGTAGCAGTATGGAGAATGAATTGGGAGTTGGCAGGATTTGAGGTAGGGAAAAATGTTAGGAGGCTGTTGTAGTTTGAGTGGAGAAAGTCAGCCTGAGCGTAAGGAAGTGGCTATCGTGATGGAAAGAGCTGTTAGACTTGAGGTGTATTTAGGAGACAGACTCAACAAGGTTTGGTGACTAATTGGATATAAATGGAGAGGGAAAAAGAGAAATCAAGGCTGACTCAAGGTTTCTGGCTCGGGCTCTGGAGAAGATGGGGGTGTGATTCACTGATGCAGGGGGCACAGTAGGAGGAACAGTATTATGTGGGAGGATTAGGAGAGGATGGCTTGGATCTTAGGTATGCTGAATTAAAGTCTTGCTGAGAGTCAAGTGGAGATTTTCATCTGTAGGTAGAGCTCTCGGTCAGGAACTTAGAAGACAGTAGTGAGCCACTCAGCAACTAGATGTTGAACTCTGGGCAAGGCTGAGAGAGGTGCATGGAGTGGGAAGAGTGGAGAACTAAGTGAAGGTCCTGGCTGACACCAGGTAGACAAGTGACAGAGGAACCGGGCAGGCAGTGCCAGGGAAGTTTGAAGTGCCAGCTTTGTGAGGATAAACAAACTTCCCCTCCATGGCTCAAGGTCCTTCTTTTCCTCCCACATGGAAGTTTCATGTGGTTCCAGGTGCTTATTAGGATCATTCTGAAGTGACTGGGCCTTCTAAAACATAGAAGATTATTCCTGGTTATCTCTAGATATCTAGAGATATCTAGAGTTGAAGTCAAATGCTGTGCCACTACAGGATTGATGTTGGGCCAGGTTGTTGAATTATGTAGGGAATTCAGAATGGAGATATATTTCCCAAGCCAGAGATCACTTGCTACTGCTCGAGGAAAATTCCTTTGGAGTTGATGAGTAATAGAACAGCATTTCTGTCTTATACAAGTTGTTGTTGTTGTTAGGTGCCCTCGAGTCATGTCCAACTCATAGTGACCCCCTCATAGGGTTTTCAGTAGCCGATTGTTTTGGGATTGCCTCGAGTGGATTGCCACATCCTTCTCTTAAAAAAGCTACTTCTGGTGAAAAAGTAACTGTAGTTTAGAGATTATGTAACTATCATTGAAGGGTTGTGATGTCATATAACCAAGTCTCAGATATTAGCATTGTATAGTATTGTATGATTTTTTTCCTGAGTGGTATGTGCTCCAGATACCTGACCTTTGAAGGTACTAATGCATTATTTACAGGAAACTAAGATCCAGTGCATCCTAAATGGCTGTGATTTATCATGACTATTTCAGAATTGAATCCTGTGGCCATATGCTAATTTGATTCGAAAGAAATTCTGTACTGTGTGTTGAATTTCATGCTTAAAAATTTCAGCAATAGTTTTAATGCTCTATTAATTAAAGTAAAATGCTTCATAACTTTTTCTGCATAATATGAAGGCACTCAGTAGCTCATACTTAAATTAAAACCCTTAGAAGTCTTGCATTTTCTGGTCTGGTAACCTTCATTTTTTAAATTTATGTGTCCCATTTGTCCCAAGAAATTGGGAAGTTGAGATTTATAGCCATCCTAACTCAAACAGTTAAGATTCATGATTAAATGAGAGCTTGCTTGAGTATTCAAATAGAAAAATGTGACTAGACAAAACAGAATTTACATTAAATTTGTAGTGGGTTATCTCCTAAACTTAGTGAAATTTCCCCTTTCCTGATAACCCTACCCAGCTAGCCATGTGGTGAGTATGGGAAAAAACATTTTTACATAATACATCTTTATTTTATTTTATTTTATTACTTTTTAATGCAGTGACTGATTGGAGCAGGATTGGGCTTTTACACTAAGTTATTCCAATGAGATCTTGCATCTGGGACTTTGTTATACGAGATTCCCAGTATACCTTTTGGGTGTGACCATTTTCTGCAGTGAAAATAGAGACACTGAGAAATGATGGCTGCAGAAATAGAAAAATGATTGAAGAGAATGAGAAGCCAGGGAGAGGGAGAGAAAGAGAAATAATGAATGAATGAATGAATATGAATCCGAACACATTCCTGGAGCACTTCAGTCCCCAGGTCCAGTGAGTTCCCAAGGCCCTGCCCATCTATGCCTTTTACGTCTGCAAGGGACTCCTACATCCTCTTAATAAATAACACTATGTGTTTAAACCAGCTGAATCAGTTTCCTGTGTGTTGTTGTTGTTGTTGTTGTTGTTGGTGGTGGTGGTGGTGGTGCCATGGAGTCCGTATCTGACTCATAGCGACCCTATGTACGACAGGCAAAACACTATTGTCAGTGCTTCTGTGCTGTTCATAGGGTGGATTGATTTTTGGGGGTGGGTTTCCGAGTCCATCTCCCAAGCCTACAGCACTTGGTGTTCCCAGGTGGTCTCCCATCCAAGTACTAACCAGGTGTGACCTGCTTAGCTTCTGAGATCTGACGGGATCAGAAGCCACGGTGCTAGGGCTATAGCAATAAAATGAGATACATTGTCCAGATTTCTATTTCTGTTTTCTGATTAGGTGGTGGTTTCCATGCTTTGTATCCTTAAAACAAACTCTTTCTGATTTGAATAGTATTTGGTGGCTTTTGGTGCAAGTAGTCATTGGGTCAAATGTTACTGATATTTCCTAAAACAATCCAACAATAAGTATAGGCAATATAAAAATTCACACAAATCTGAAACTAGACTTTTTAAACAGAGGAAATGAATGTATATGGAACTGAGGGCTGGTTCCAAAACTAGGATTCCAGGCCTTTTAAAGATTGATGTGAGGATAAGGAAAAGAGTATACATTCTTTAATGGTGGGAAGAAGGCAGTGAATTGAAACCAAGTACCTGAAAACAAAGAGAATTCATCATTGAATTAGAAAATGAATTTATAGGTGACCATGTGTCTAGTTGGCCCTGATGACAATTGTTTGCATTTTTCTGTGGCTAGAAAAAAAATAGTGGTTTCTCCACTCAGGAAGCCTGAATATGGTGGTAGAGAGAAAATAGCTTTTCCAAAAATGAAGACCACAAAGAAAAAGATAAACTATATTTCTGTAGAGCTAAGTTAAAAGAATAAGAGGGAAAGAAAGGGTGAAGAGAGAAAAAATCCGAAGCATCTGCAGAAAGGAGGTAAAAAATACCATTGGATGGTATCATTTGAGATTCTAATAGAAAATCATGCAGAAGGGCAATAAGCTGTCCTTGGAAGCAGAGTGGCAATCTCAAGTTTATAATTACTAATAATCACCATGTATGTGGCATTTGGCATGTGCAAAATATATTGGCAAACACATTAGTTAAATTTAACTGTCTTAAAGCCTCTGGGAGCATTGACTTGGTAAAATAATGGAATGCATGTGAAAGCAAAAGTAATTAATTGACTCAGCACTCCTAGGCAAAGTGACCAGACATCAGAGATAGCTCTAAAAGTCACAGAGTACAAACTTAAGTGAATTTTCTGACTTCAATAAGAAGGGTGAAACAGTGTGTTAGTGAGCTTGTTGCATCACTGTGACCAAATACCTGAAAGAGACAATTTAGGAAGGAAAGGTTTATTTTGGCTCACTGTTTCAGAGGGTGTCAGTTCACAGCAGCAGGAAAAGCATGGCTGAGGAGCTCAGCACATGGCAGCAGGGGTCTATGGCAAAGGACAGCTCTTATAGTGGACCAGGAGTGGTGAACTTACTGGAACTAGAGGCTGGATATCACCTTCAAAAGCCCACCCTCAGTGACCTACTTCTGCTGTCCAGGTCCCACCTCCCAACCTTACACAACCTCCCCAAACAGCACCATCAATTGGCAATTATACATTACAACATGAGCATTTGGGGGCCATTCTATATTCAAACCATAACACACACTCAGATCAATAGTGGAGGTGGTATGCACATCATGATGGCCGTTCTCAGATCAATGAAAGTGGCACTCAGCTCAATTAAATCAGAATCTTTGCCAGGGCACCCATGCCACTCAATTATTCAGCTCCCAGGTAATCCCAATGTGCATTCATGTGTGAGAGAACCACATCAAGGTTCTGGAAAGCTTTAAAAACTACCCAACATCAATTTACATAAAAACAGCTGGGGGCCAGATTGGGGTTGGTAAATTTTACCAGCTCCCCAGGTGATTGTTATATATGTAGAGGGTTTAGAATCAGTGGTATGGAGCATGCCCTCCAGAGGATTGTAGTCAGAATAGGGACAATTGTGTATGAAACTATCAAAGAAAAGTACAAGGAAGTCCATGCTTGGATGTCAAAAAGGAATAAAAGACAATAAGGAGTGACAAGAAAATATAAGCAGTAAGTATTTAATGAGTAAATTAGAAATGATTTGCATTTAGCATGTTGATTCAGATAGAGGGTTTCTCTTTTCTTTTTTTTCTTTCTTTTTCTTTTTTGATGTTGGATAGCTCTACATAGTCCAGGCTGGGCTGCAACTTACTATCCTCTTCCCTCTGCCTTCTGAGTCCTGGGATTTCAGGTTTGTGCTACCACACCCAGCTGCCTGGTGAGGTTCCATTCTTAAAGTGTAGTTGTTGTTGTTGTTAGGTGCCCTCGAGTCAGTATCCGACTCATAGTGACCCTCATAGGGTTTGTAATGGCTGACTGTTTCGGGATTGTCTTGGGAGTGGATTGCAAGGCCCTTCTCCCATTTTTGCAGTGCTGGGAATTGAACGCGGGACCTCAGAGACTGCAGCACAGCGCTCTACCAACTAAGCTAAATCCCAGCCCCTAAAGTGTAGGGATTCTTGGAAATACTTTTTTCCGGTACATGTTTTTACCAAGTATTCTACATTATAGATGAAAATTTGATTCTCTTTCCTATCAGAGTTGCTTGAACTTCTAAGAGAAAGGATTTGGAATTGTGTGCTCTGTGCTGAATCTGGCCTCTCAGCAAGCCCAGGGCCTGCAGAAGGGAGTCAGGAAGAGCTGGGTGCTCCGAGAGGACCGATGGCCTGAGTCCTTTCTCTTTAGCCTTGAAGGTGAGGTAGCAGCTAAGCATGGGAGGGTTTGTTGGACTGGGCATCAGGAAGCAGTGTTTCTCAAATGTGCACTGTGCTGAGTATTCCCTTTTGCAGGATGTGTATTCGTAATGCTAAAATCAGGCAGTGGCAGGCTTCTTCTCTGGGATGTGGGGAGATTTGATGAAAATCCTGGAAGAACTATCCCATCCTAAGTTTTACTCTCACCATCTTCTCTTAGCTGTTTGGCAACAACTGCTGCTGATAGGCTCTTAAGAAAAGGGGGCAGGAGATGACATGAGAAATTTCTTTGGTTTTCCATAGCACTTCTTCTGAGTCCCTACATAGTAACAGTACTTTACCTCATGGGGCTTTTCTGCAGACCTGGAAGAATGAATATATATCAATGTGCTGATGACAATGCAGGGCAGAAAGCACTGCATACAGGTTAGCACTTCTGTAACTTCCCCCATCACTTGTTTCCTGGACTGTGGGTTCTTGCCGGCGGGCAGGCTCTCTCCCTGTCTTTATATTCCCAGTTCCCTAGCACAGAGCTTGGCCTGGAGTCAGCACTATTCAGTGTGTGCTCAGTGAAGGACTGGCGGGCTTAGATCTAATTTAGCCCAAAGGCACCTGCAAAATTATTTTAAGTGTATCCAATCAGTATTACAATGCTGTTCTACCTGTGTGAAGAGCTCCGTGTCTTCCAGATGCTCTGCCATGTTAACGTTGCACAGAATGGCTGCTGTAGAAGAAAGGGCCCATTGTGAACTTGGGAGTCCACAGCTTTCCCTTTTACCGTCCTGATGCAGGCAGGCCCCACACCTCCCTGACTCTCTCCCCGCCTGCTCAGGGTTGCCCCAAAGCACAGGTCAGTCCCCGATTCATTGTGCCCTACAGAAGGCTGACCTCAAGGCCAAAAGGGTGGTGGATATGCTAGCGGAGATGGGGAGAGGGAGAGATCCTAGTGACATGCCAGTAGGACACCTCAGCCCCCTTTCAAAAGAACATCTTGTTTAGTCCCATCAGGCAACCTCAGAGGGAAAGTTGGTGTGCATTTATGAATGGGACCCTTGCTGCTGCTTTTATGTCGTAAAGAAGGGAAATCTACAATGGCATTGAGAAATAATGAAAGCGCATATATTTTTTTCCTCCCAAAGAAACCAAAAGCATTTCCACAGCTATATTATCCAATGCTGCCAAGTTTATGCTTCAAAGAATTGAGAATGAATACCTGGCAGTAAGTACTAAATCTGTGTGTGGTGACTGACAGATTAAGCACAGGGGACGTTAAAGGAGATTAGGCCATGGATTCCCCCAATAGCGAATGTCAGTGTTATTTTCCAGCTTGGAATTGAATGAAATTGCCTTTATGTTTCTCACCATACCCAGCACCATTATATCCTCCAAATTTGGGTCTTACAATGCTTCTCTCTTTAGAACATCATTCATTTATTCTAATAGTATTTCTTGAGCTCCTTTCATGTTATAGCTTGGTGCTAGCTACTGAGAAGGATATAACAACGTGTGAAACACGGTCTTTGGAACCTCAAAGCTTGTATTTTAAGAAACAGAGAAATGAGACCATAAAATAATCCTGTTGGGCCATGTGTGATGAAGTCCCATGATGCCTCAGTGAAAGGATCCTTTGATGTGAGGGGAGCAGCACAGAAAATAATGCCACCTTCCAGGATGCCTGTGTTGTCAGGCTGAGCCAGCTGAGGCTGGTGGCTTTTAATCCTCCTCTCGGCTGTGGAGGGCAGTGGGGCTGGTGGACAGAGTCTCGTTGTGAGCATTACCTCTGGATTCGAATCTTGACCCTATTGCTTTCTAGTTGTATGGTGTTAGTCAGGTGACTTAACATTTCTGAGCAAGATGGAAAAGACTCTTATTTAAAATGCCTTTAATAGGTGGCCACTGTTACTATCAATAACAGTAAAGATATTTCTTTTAAGCCACTAAGCTCCCATTTAAATGGTGACCTTCAGGAAAACAATTCCATTTTCCTTCTGGAGTCAGGTTATCTTTCTTTATATTAGAGATTTAGTACCAAGCTAGGACCTACACTGCCTCGATGTCTCCTTTCCTTGCTCCTGCCTGCATGCCGTTTAGTGTCATTTGGGAGAATACACAGTAAAGGTGGTTGTTCCCCCACTCCCATTCAAGTCCATGATGAAGGATAGATGTCAAATTTATCTTCTGCCCAATGCTGATTCCCCACAGCCCATATCCTTTACTGGTCATTAAATGTTCACCTTCTATGCTCCAATGTGCCTAGCATAGAAAATGACCTTGGAACCTGCTGCATGAAGGTGCGGCACCATCCCTGGACCAGAACAGGAGGAGCCAGGCCCTGAGCTCTGCTGCAGTGCCTCAGTGTGACCTATGCTAGTTCTCTTCTGTCTGTGTCACCAGATGTGGCCCTCTTTCCTAGGGGCAAGGAGATGGCTCACCAGAACCCATGCCATTCCTTTATGTCATCAGGAGCCAGGACCTCAGAACTCCCCACTTAAACAGCCCTTAATCCAACTCCTGCCCTGCCAGAGACTCTTTTCTGGATCTGTTTTCCCAAGGGCTGCCCAGGCACTCCTGGTGAGCACATACCTGGACTCAAATGATACAGGTGACTATTGAGAGAGTTCCACAGAGTGACTCTATCTGAAAATGCTTTGCCGATGACAAGTTATCATACACATTTAGCTACTGTTTGGTCATTCCCACTTTATGTTCATAACCAAGCATTTGGTTGGAAGATGAAAGGATCAGGGTCTTGTAGGTCACAGTCTGCAGACCATAGATGCAAAGCACATGCCTCTGCCTTCTGGAGGCTGAGTCTTAGTATGAAGTTATGGCTCAGATGAAGCCCAAGGGCTTTGGCACTCAGGGGACTTTTTAGGTCAAGCCATTGGGTCACACCACTGAGGCTGAGAGTGGGCCAGTCATATGTGAAGCTGGAAGGGTGGGGAGGGGGGTTTGCTGCTGCTGCCTCTGGATTCTTGCACTTAGCTGAGATCTCTGTGCCACTGTTGCCCAGAGTGGGATCCTCTTTCCATTATGATGATGGAGTTTCTAAAGGAATTGTTGATTTACTTTTTAAACATCTGCCTCTGCCATTTCTAGTCAACCAGCCCTTGAAACAACATGCATCATAAATATTTTTCACACAAAACAACTTATTCAATTGATTTTACCTGAATTCTATAGATAGGTTTTTTTTTTTTTTTTCACATTTCTGTGGAGCCAGTGCCGACAAGGATTTTATGAGCACTCTCTCACTTTCCTTAATTCTTCTCACCCCAGATTTGAGTTTCTCTGGTCTCTTCAAGACTTCATCTTTAGAGATAAATTTATCTTTTATAGTTTTCATTTCAAAGCTTTTGTGTTTAGTGGCTCATTTTGCTTACTTGTTAGAGCTTTCTCAGGCCTTTTATCGTTTGGTCCTGCTATTCTCAAAGATTCCTCGGAATGTGCAGGCTGTCATTCTTACATTTAGTTGATAAATTGCTAAGTTGCATTGCCTCAAGAGCAGGTTTGTGATGTCGTGCTAGTTATAATGGTTGCTTCTACCCCAAGCCTGTTGCACTTGGGTTGCTTCTTGAAGCACCTGAACTTGTGCTGTGCTAAAAGCATAATGTTTTATTGTCTCATCACCCTGTGGCTCAGAAGGCTTCATAGGCTCTGGCTTTTAATCAGAGTCTCACCTCGTGGTGCAGACTGTATCCTGCTCACTTATGTGTGCAAGGGACCCGGTGATGCTGAGAGCCAGCCTGGGCTTCTCTTGCCAGGCCGCACACCTGGGGCCAGGGCTACATCTTCACAGAGGCATCTTTGCCTAATGCCCACAGAGGTGACGTTTGGGCTCGCAGCTGTCCTGCTTAACCTAGCTAGGTGTCTTTAGGTGGGAAGGCAGAGCAAGAGATACGTCTCCTAGGAAAATCGAAGATCTGCTTTCTCACCTGGAATCATGAGAATTTCCAAGATGAAATCTCCAGAGGCCAAGGAGGGTTGGGGAGGCTTAAAAGTACTTAAATAACCAGTTGGCATTTGCCAGCATTTTATAGACTCAGGATGATTTATTAGGTTCCATCAGTTATTCTTGACTTTGTAGGAGACTTGCAGTCAGAGCTGCAGCTCTGATTTCAATCTGTGCAGCCCCTGAGTCACCTCTGGTGATGAATCAGCACCCTGCTCTCCCTGGAGAATTATCCTGGGGTTTAATTTGGCTTATAGTGTTGAATCGTAATTGCTGCCCCTCAGATTATATTCAGATAGCTCTATTACAATAACTATGTTCCCAGGGGGCTTGACTAGCCAGCCTCCATTTTCCAATCTGTCTGGCCAGTTAACACCCAAAGCAGGCCCACTTATAATTGTTGTTGTTAGGTGTCATCGAGTCAGTGTCCCACTCATAGTGATCCTACGTACAACAGGCAAAACACTCTTGCTTTTCTGCTATTCATAGGGTTTTCAGTGGCTGATTATTTTTTGGGAGTGGGCTGCCAAGTCCTTCTCCCAAGCCTACAGCACCTGGTGTTCCCACGAGGTCTCCCATCCAAGTACTAACCAGGTCTGGCCCTGCTGGCTTCTGAGATCTGATGGGATCGGACACCACAGTGGTATAGCTGCAGACCACTTTCTATTAGGACTGCATTTTCTAGAAGTCAACAGCATCATGACTTGACAGCTCTCTTTGCCACACTATAGTTGTATCTGAGTTCTGCGTGTGTATTAGGTTTTCTTTGTTTTTCCTGATGTGAACTGCAAAAACCCTTTCTTTGACTAGAATGCCAAAATGACAGCACACTTCCACCTGCAAATGTTTCTGCTGCTGCCCTTCATTCTGAGGTCTATGACTTGGACCTTATCTGTATTGAAATGGATTTGTTATCCATTTGCCTGGACACTTTACTAACATAGTTCACATGCATTCACCCTCATATCAATCTGATAGGGCTACCATAGCAAAACACCACACACTGGGCTGCCTAAAAACAGAAATTTATTTCTTACACTCTGGGAGCTAGAAGTTAATGATAAAGGTGTGGGAAGGTGTTACCTGACCTTGGTTTGCTGAGGACTGCCTTCATATTTTGTCCTCACAGAGCTTTTTCTCTGTGGATATGTGTTCCTGTGTTGCATCCTTTTCTCATAAGGCCACTGCTCCTATTGGTGTGGGGCTACAAGTTTATAACCTCAATTAATCTTAACTTCCTCTTTAAAGACTCTGTCTCCAAATACAGTCATATTAAGGATTGTGTGAATTTAGGAGGAGAGCACAATTCAGTCGATAATGAACCCTCACTGACTAAACTTTCTTACTTAGACATACCCAGTAGGTATCGGAACAACAGCAGCATTTCACTTAGGCGTTTTCTGCTCATTTGGGCTCAGGTGGCCATGTTAAAGACTTCGTTTCTACCCTCAGAGAAACACTCCGGGTAGCAATAATTATGCTTTGAATCTTGCCCCTTAGATAGCTTCCTAATTGCTATATCCAGAAATTTAAGCCTCATTTTTGGAAACTGCTGCCCATGTTAAATATAGTGAAATGCTTCCAGACAATCTTATTTCGTTAAAATTAAATTGTTGTTTTGGGGACCATGTTTGTCCCATAAGAAGCCTTCTCCAAGGGCTCCGCAGGCCACTGCCCCTAGCTTGTCCTTGCAGTAATCATGTTTATTTTTAATTGAGAGCCTTCATTTGGAAGCTTCTCTCTTTTCACCATTTGAAAAACGTTTCTTGATGCGTTAGAGTTTAGATTTTCAGGTACTGAATCATGAAGAGAAGTTTGGGGCCTTATTTTTTCAGAAAAAAGCACCCAACTTGTGTACAATATTAATAGACAATTTTGGTAATGATGATAAAGAGGATAATTTGATTATCAGTTCCAAACCTCTACATATTTAGGGGGTATCAGTCCTTATTTCCACTTACCATATAATGTTGAAGAAATTCAACAATTGAATTATTTTCCCTGAGGAGAAGGAGTTTTTCAGGCCACTTTGAAATGCAGGTGCATGATTTTGAAATGCAAATTCTTTGAGGATTAATCATGAAATGTTTCAGGATTTTTATAAGGAAGCTCATCAGACTAACAAAATAAGGGTGCCATTTGGGTCTATTTATACTATTTTGTTATTTGCTCACTGGGCTAGTTTTTGTGGATGCCACTGGCAGGTCTAAGATATAGGAAGGGAGGAAGAAACCAACTGAGACATATAATAAAGTCTGATTTGTTGAGTGCTAAAGCATTTGGTTAGGAATTAAATTTACTGAATATGCTTTGAAAGAGTACCTGAATGAGTATCTGGATGATCTTATTAATATAGACTGGCCTGTTTTCTAAATAACCCAAATTAGTGCTCATTGCAAAGACAATATAATGTGTACGTTTTTCTTTGTTCTGGGCACCCAGCTCGAATTGCATAACTCACTTTCACATGTTACAGGGTAGAGCCATGGGGTTGGATTCTGGCCAAAGAGTTTGGTAGGCGTGACATACCGCATTTCAAAACCTAAAAGTCTTACCACATGATCCTCCACATTTTCTCGTTTCTTTTATCTTCTGACTGAATGCAGAGGACACCATGGAAAAGCTAGGGACAGCAGAGCCATGAAATAAAAGTGTGCTGGGTCTCTGAAACAGGAAGAAAGATCCCCATCTACCTACCTGAGACTGTGACATGATTGGAGTAAGGAACAATCTTTTATTGTGTTTTAAACCACAAAAATGTGATTTGGGGTTTATTAGATACAATGTTATTGTTGTTGTTATTAGGAACCTTCAAGTTGAGCCTGACTCCTAGCTACCCTCTGTACAACAGAATGAAACACTCCCCGACACTGTTCCATGCCTGGCACTATGTCAGTGTTTTCTGCTATCCATAGGGTTTTCAATGGCTAGTTGTTTGGGGAGTGGGTCCTTCGTCTATTTCTGCAGTGCAGGGTATCAAACCCAGGGCCTCAGAGAGTACACAGGAGCACTCTACCAACTGAGCTAAACTCCAGCCCTTAGTTAAAATTATTGCTGTCAGGTGCCATTGAGTTGGGCCAACTCATAGTGACTCTCATAGAGTTTTCAATGGCTGATTGTTTAGGGATTGCTTCAGGACTGGATTTCCAGGTCCTTTTCCAGTTTTTGTGGTGCAGGAGATGGAACCTTGACCTTCAGAGAGTGCACAGCAGTGCTCTGCCAACTGAGCTAATCCCCTGCCCTTAGTTACAATAGTATATGTTAATTACAAAAAGTTTCACTATGATTTAGTTTCCCAGTATCATTATGCTGTAAAATATTTGACCTGAAAGTAACTAATGCTATAACCACATGTACCTATTTAAGTTTCTATTCCATTAAAAATATATTCCTTTTGCTCTATTTGTTTCTAGTTAAATCACAAGGACATAATACTTTACTGGCCAATTGTGGGTTTGTTACATGCATGTTAAAACAGCAAACACACACACTCTCAGAGAGATGACTAATGCCAGGTGTCTATTTTGCCTCTGAAGTCTGTTGAGTAGCTTGCCTTTTCTAGGTATAGCCCAGCAGATGAGGTCTTCTACCTCTGGTGGCCACCACCACCATCTGGTTAAGGAAAGGCAGGAACTGATTCAGACACACGCACTGGATTGTGAATATCCTATCCACCTAGGGTGTATTTTCAAAAACAAAGTTCATGAGTTCCATGGATGACCACTGCCTAACTTGTTTTAAGCCCCAAGCAAAGGCTTACTTTTAATGATCATATTGGTGGCTCACCTGCTTCTCAGGATGTTTTTCAGGGAAAGACTAAATGTAATTGAAAGAAGTCCTGGAAAGAGTAATGCCCAAAAGCCAAAAGGAGTGAGTTTATAGTTTTTCTTCTCCTTTGAGTGATTGTCAGTTTATAACCTAGATTCTTCAAGAACTGTGAATCTCAGTACAGTAACCACTAGTCAATATGTGATATTTAAGTCAATTAAAATCAACTGCAATTAAAATTTACTTCTCAGTGACACTGGCCACATTTTAAGTACATGATAGCAACATGTGGCTAGTGGCTACCATATTGGGCAGTACACATTTTGAATGTTTTATTTCTGGAAACTTTATTAGCACTGGTTTAGAGAGCTGGGTCTGATATCTTTTACCTTCTCATGATGCAAGCAAATTTCCAAAATTTCTCACCTCTCATATACTTAAGAGCATTATGCTGTTTAGTTAAAGCATCTGATATGTTTTTAAGATTGGTGCAGTGTTAATTCTGGAAAAATCACAAAAGGTTGATTTCTAAGTGCTTATTACAGGAAGTAGTAACTTAGTTGGTAGAATGCTGCCCTGCACACTCTGAGGCTCTGGATTCAAGCCCCTGCACTGGAAAAAAATGGGAGAAGGACCAGGCAACCCACTCCCAAAACCAATCCCCAAGCAATCAACCATCGACAACTCTCTGAATAGCGGAGAAGCTCTGACATAGGCATGGCACAGTGTGTAGGGGAGTGTTTTGTTCTGTTGTACATAGGGTCACCATGAGTCAGATGTGACTCCATGGCACCTAACAACAACAACAACAACAACAATCAAAGGAAATTGTAATAATTTAAAAACACCAAAGATTCATTAATTTATGACAAATTCACTTCATTTCCTTCTGTGATTGACATAACAATTTAAGCTTCAATGAAAAAGGAATTTTTTTCATCTGTTTTCCTTGTCATTGAGTCCCTATTATTTTTAGTGCTTGTTACTGTTAGGTGTCCTAGAGGTCTTCAATGGCTAAATTTTTGGGGATTGCTTTGGGAGTAGATTGCCATGTCCGCCTCCAATTTTTGTGGTGCTTGAGAATGAACCCAGGTCCTCAGAGAATACGGAGCAGTACTCTACCAACTGAGCCAAACCCCAGCCCCATTAGCAATGCTAGCACATAGTAAGTGCTTAATAAATATTTTCTGAAGGCCTATCAGAGAAGTAACCTTAATGTAATTAGCTTCAGTTTCATTGAGTTAAAAGGATAACATCTCAAGGTACCCTTGTAGAGATGGCTGCTGGGTAATAGGGCAGTTGGATGAATTGCTAATTAGTGAACTAACCATAAAAAGCAGCTAATGATGAGAGCATGTGTGATTCCAGGCCGTCATTTCTGAATTACTGATTCTTCATCTTCAAAATGGGTATAATAAAACCCACCACACATGGTTATTGTATTAAATTCTGGTGATATAAAAAGCTAGCATGAACACAGCCTCTTGTAGTTTCTTGTAGAATTTTATAGTGTGGTTCTCCACTCTGAGTAGCCAGTGTTTAAATCTTAGACCTTAATAGCAATATATAGATGGCATTTGAGGATGAGCCAAGGAGGAGTAGAAATCAGAGTTCAGAGAGATGTTAGTAGACCAAAAAGTTAGGCTAAATTTAATCCTTTAAGGTTTCATAAGAACAATTCTGGTTTGTACTTGATTCGAAAGAAATTGTGACAGTAATGGAAAGAGGACACATGATTTAACCTCAATCTGCAATAAACTTGGAAACTTAAACTAAAATAATATCATTCACCCTGTGCTGTGGCTGCCAGAATTTAAGTTTCATGGGAATAAGATACCCAGAGTTGCCCATTGGAATTGCTGGGAAGTTAAAAATGCTGATGACTAGGTAATTGCCTAAGATTCTCATTAGTTAGTATGGGATATTTAGTTTAGCTTTGGCACTGGGATTCTTAAGCCCCCTCGCCACCCTAAGTAATCTTCCTATACAGCTAAGTTTGAGAACTAGTGGTCCAGTCTAAGGGCCTTCCTGCATCCTTCTGTTGAGTACTCCATATTTATGCAGTTTGTAAATGTTACTTGCACGGAAAAATGCATAGTGCTTGAAGTTCTGAATGCCACACCCAATGCTTAGAGTATACTCAAGAACTATCAGGACCGGGAGCAGACTGAAAATTCTAATATTTGAAGTACAAGGTTGAAAAGAACAAGGTTGTTTGTCTTGGAGAGCAGTAGAAAGAGGTACCGTCTTAAACATTTCTGGCTTTGTCTTACAAAGCTGAGTTTGGTTCTCTGATATTCCAGAGAGTAGAGAAGAATCCACTGGGTTGAAGTCAGAAGGCTGACATAGGAAAGTACTTGCTAACAGGAGTCTTTCAGGAGATGGTGGAATTGCCAAGCACTGGAGACTTACAAAATTCCCACAGATTTTGTTGTACCTGTAAAGAGACCTCAACATTTATTTATTGTTGGATTTACCTATCAGAGGTTTCTTTTTGTCCCTGACCCCATCTCTTCCATTCTCACTTTCTTCCCTTGTCTTGGCCACTCTTGTATCATTGATGTTATTTTCGTGCCCCCTGCCCACCCCCCAATTACCATTTCAATGGCTTTGCAATTGTTCAATTGTTTCAGGGTCTTTGCAGTACCCTGCCTCCTCTAAATGTCTGCACAACTGACCCTCATCTCCTCTTTGCTCACATTACTGCCTCTCCCTCAACTGTTTATACCTCTTTGTTGTTGTTTTGTTTTTTCAGTCCTGGGGATTGAACCCCTGGCCTTGAGCATGTTAGGTGGGCACTCTACCACTGAGCTACCTATCTCCAGCTACCTCTTTCTTTTTTCCTTTTCTCCATCACCGTATGAAATCACACATCTACACACACACACACACACACACACACATATTTTTGTCTAATAGAGCGTTTGTCTGTTGTGTTCACTGATGTATCCAGAAGGATACTGAAGTTTTAGAGGTGGTCATGGAGGAAATCTCTTGGATCTTCTAGTTCTATGGAAGTTCACCAATTGTAGATTAAATTACCTGCTCTGGCCTGGACAAGCTTCCTGTGGAGGAAGCCACGTAGATGGCATTTTTCCCCCCTAGACAGGGTCTTGCTATGTAGCCCAAGCTGACCGTGACATTTCCATTTTCCTGCCTCAGCCTCCCCAGTGCTGGAACTACAGGTGTGCATCACTATGCTTAACTTCAATCTGCATCTTCGAAGGATGAATTTAATAATATGAGGATGGGGGAACCATCTTTAAGCCTTTTACTTTCCTTCTTTTCTCTCTCCACACCTAGCAGAAACAGCATCTTCTACAGACAAAACTTGATGCAGTTAGCAATTTTTAGGCAACCATTGAATGAAATCCAATGTGGAAAAGAAATCTATGACTCAACTACACTATAATTTGTTTCTTTGGAGCAGCTTTGTATACAGTAAAGGTCAATAATGCACAGGAAAGCTAGGTTTAATTTCTTTGATGTGTAAAAATTACTGCTTTGTCATCAATTATAGTTGCTTGAGGACAAACCACTGGCACATTAAGTCATTCCTGCTACATAAATTACAAATCTTGTTAGGCAAAAATTATTAGCATCATCCTTTGTTATTTTGCCAGCTTTGTTAAATGCCAGCTCTGATAAACAGTCACCCTTGAGCATATATTAAAATCCTTAAGTTGTCCTAAAATAAATTTAGCCTTTATGATAACATCTCATTTTAATTTCATCCATGATTAAATCCATCAATTCAAATGTCTTTTAAAATATTAGTTTTGAGATCATAATAGTACCCTTTAACTCCTTGTGGAAAAAATTTAAACCTCTATTGCTTTAATAACAATCCTTTATTGACAGAAATTTTAAAGAAATCCTCAGTTACTTTATTTTGTGTTCTTGTGTGTTTTTTTCCAGGAAGAGAGGAGATTAAATTGGGATCCTAAATCCCTTTCATTTTTAGAAGTAGATTTTTCTTTTACTCATACTCCAGAAGGATGTTGAAAAAGCTTTGTGAATCAAATAGTTTATCTCTAACACAACGAGAGATAGTCAAAATTATTGTTTATTATCCAGCAGCACCTTTATTCCTGCATCTGATAGAACTTCTGAATTTCTAGTCTTCACTTAACTAGTGTCTCTTCTCTATCCAGGGTGACTACTTCTCAGCTCCCTTGTAACCTGAAAGCTGCACTTTGCAAACATAAATTGGAAAACAGCTGCTAAGGTTGAGGCTGGATATGGTTCTACTTGTTCATCCTGTCCCAGGAGGTCACACCCACGCAGAGTAGCTCTACAACCCTTCCAGAGAAAGACAGCCTCCCATCCATAGCAGAGGCCCTGCAGGTTGCAATAGCTGTACTGAGGGTCTCATCAAACCTCCTGCTGAAACACATTCAATAAATCTTTATATTGAGTACCTGCTGCACATCAGATTCTATGGTTAGGGCTGGTTACATAATGGTGAGGAAAAAATATCTTCAATAAAATACCTGACCTAAAGAATGAATGAACAGGTACATTACCATTTATTTTAATAAAAGAAAGGGTGTTCACCATTTTCTGCAAAAAAATTATATGTAATATATGTATGTATCAGTATTTACCAAATATTTTCTTTGCCTCCTCTCTTACCCCTACTCCTTTCTTTCTTCCCTTTCTTTCATCCTTTCTACCTTCCTTTCTCCCCTGGATCCAGCCATTCTTGCATCTTGATTCTTATTAGTTGAGCAGTATATTTCAGGTAAATTAATTAAGAGCAAGGGCTAGAGTTTAGCTCAGTTGATAGAGTGCTGCTGTATGGTCTCTGAGGCCCTAGATTCTATCAAAATGGGATAAAGACCTGGCAGTCCACTCACCAAAACAATCACAAAATGATCAGCCATTGAAAACCCCCTGAAGTTTGCTATGGGTTGGACATGACTCAACAGCACCTAACAACAACAACAACAAATTAAGAGCAAGGGCTTTAGAATTGGATATACCTATGTTTGCATCTTCACTGTGACTTGAAATATTGTTGTAATTGTTATTATTGTGGCTATTATCAATGTTATATTTATTATGTTGTTTTGTTGTTGTTGTTGTTGTTGTTAGGTGCCGTGGAGTCAGTATCTGACTCAAAGCGACCCTCATAGGGTTTGCAATGGCTGACTGTCTCGGGATTGCCTTGGGAGTGGATTGCCAGGTCCTTCTCCCATTTTTGCGGTGCTGGGAATTGAACTTGGGACCTCAGAGACTGCAGCATAGTGCTCTACCGACTGAGTTAATCCCAGCTGTTTTGTTATTAGGGGCTGTTGAATTGAATCCTACTCATAGCAACCCTATGTACAACAGAATGAAACATTACCCAACACTGTGCCATGCACACGATTTTGTTATGTTTGAGCCCATTATTGTAGTCACTATGTTTCTTCTTATTTTGAGTCATGCCATATCAGCAACTGGAGGTCGTAGGGGCTTTATTCCATTCCTGACATTAAGGTTGACTCTACTTTGAGGAGGCATCTTTTCCTCAGTCATTTCTTAAATGCTTTCCAGCCTAGGGGGCTCATTTTCCAGTACCATGCTTCTCTGCTATGCATAGGGTTTTCAATGGCTAATTGTTTTGGGGGGCTGGGATTTAGCTCAGTTGGTAGAGCACTGCACTGCAGTCTCTGAGGTCCCCCATTCAATTCCCAGCTCCGCAAAAATGGGAGAAGGGCCTGGCAATCCACTCCCAAGGCATTCCCGAAACAGTCAGCCATTGAAAACCCTATGAGGGTGCCTATGAGTCAGATACTGACTTGATGGCACCTAACAACAACAACAATTGTTTTGGGAGTAGGCTGCTGGGTTCTTCTCCTTAGTTTCTTAGTCTGGAAGCTCAGCTGGAACCTATCCACCATGGGTGGCCCTATGGGTATCTGAAATACTGGTGACATAGCTTTTAGACTCACAGCTACATAGATACATGGGGGGTATTTATTATAAATAGCATTTAGTTCTGCTACCTACATTTATTAGCCACTTCTTGTAGTAGGTTCTATGGTATTTGTATCCATTTTGCATTTAATTCTAACAACAATCATATGATGAAGCTGATATGATGGTCTTCATTGTTTGTCTAAGGAAACTGAGCCTTGACATTTTATGTGATATGGTGCCTTGCTTTTGTTGTTAGGGAAGGTCACCTAATTAAATAAGTAAAGGAACAGAGAATAGTTTTGGGTTTCAAAAATTCTGAGATTTGCTTCCTCTTCTATACAATGGAAATACTAATTCCTGCCACAGGAGGTGGCTGAGATGATTCAATGAAATGAAGTATTTTGCATTTTCAGTTTGGTTCCTGGCACATAACACATGTTCACACAGTATATAGCAGATCCTGCTTTGCTTCAGCTGAATGCTTCAATGTAGAATAATATGCTTCCTTTCTTCTTTCTTAACTATTTCATAGCCCCTCACCTAAGTTCAGAATTTTATGCTGAAAAGCTGTATACTGAAAAGTGTTATAGAAAAATAAGTGAAGCTGGAAGTATTGAGGAGTTGTGGTATTTTCAGGGTTCCATTTGATTCTGTGAGCACAGATGCAATCCTCTGGGTTCTTTCTTGTGAACCCACTGCCTGGTGATTTCTTCAGGCTGTCTCTGTAGCAGAGAAGCTGCTGGGGACCAACTGGATTCTCCAGGTCAGCATTCCCCTGTATCCAGAAATAAGCTCTCTCTATGATCACCATGTGAGGCTTTTGTAGTGACAAGGGGCTCTAAAATGTGAACAGGTTTTAGAGGCAGATATGGTGGCACACACCTCTAATCCCAGTGACTTATGGAGGCAGGAGGGTTGCTGGTTTGAGACCAGATGCAGCCTACATAACCTAGTGAGACCCTGTCTCAGAATAAAAAATAAAAAAGAGGCTAGGGGTGCAGCTCAGTGGTACAGTGCTTGCAAAGTATGTGCAAGGCCCTGGGCTTAGCTCCCCAGTACTGCAAAACAAGCAAAGAAAGTGAAGGGGTTTTGATCATATGTTGCAAAATGCATTTTGGTAAGTGTGTTGGGATGGCAGTGGGATTGGACATGGTGAATGTTTCATATGACATATGGAGTGGCATTGATAGCATGCCATTTTCTGTCTGTAATTGAATCAAATTCCATGGTCAAAAATGCTCCATATGAAGAAAGGAGGAAGATGAGGAACAAGGAGAGAGGAATGAGAGAGAGGGCAACCTCAAAATAAATAGTCCAACTTAAATAGTTCAGGAAATAATTATAATAGTACCAGTAACACCAAAGAATGGTAGTAATACAAGTGGGCTAGATTATTCATGTAATACTACTGACAATGTAAAAAGAAATCACTACAGAAAGAAGTTTGGACCTTAACCATAATTAGGATGGAAGGGTATATAGAAAAATAATGCCACAAAAATACATGCAATGTAGAGGAGAGGCCTTTGGTGAGGGCAAAGAAGAAGGGGGAGGAGGTGCACAAGAGGGTAAGGGGGAAATTATGTTTGCAACGTACAATGAAATGCATATATGGAAATGTCACAATGAGTTGCATGTCAGAACGAAACACATTAAGTTGTACATTAAAAATTTCCAATAAAAAAAAAAAAGAAAATGCTCCATACATATACTTGGACTCTTCTAATTCAGTTATAATGCAAGTTGGGATTAGAGACCAGGAGAGTGGTTCTGAATCTTGCTCTGAACTTCCAAGCTGCTACTGCATGCCAGCCCTGAGAAATTCCTATGACTCATGATGGTTGGAATGGGTTTTGATTGTGTTGAAAGAATGGACTTGTGTTTTTGTCTCTGTAATGTGAGTGAGGGATAGAGCAATTATTTCTCTGTTGCTGGGTGGCCACCCTCTTGAAGAAGAGGATTCTGAGATTTCCTTTTCATTTTTCTGTTTTTGGCATTGGTGAAAACTCTACCTTTGTTAAAAATCAGACATTTGAAATGTGCTTTTGGAAGTATCCAGGCCAGGCCAGGACTTGTATTAATCCACGCTACAATCTTGCAGTTGCCAATGCAGTTAGGAACCTGTGCAATGAATGGTCTTTTCTGAAAATATTGTGACAACTTTCTGTCTTCCAGTTTTTAAGACCTTGTGCAACTGTCTTTTCTGGGATATTATAACACTTTTCTGTCTTTCTGACTCTACTAATTCATCCTTCTAGTCTCTGTTATTAGGTGCAGCCAAATTAGATCTGACTCATATCAACCCTAAGTACACTCCTCAACACTGCCATGCATATGATCTTTTTAATGGTCCATTGTTGTAGCCACTATGTTTCTTCTCATTTGAGTCCTGCAGCATCAGCAAAAGGAGGTCCTAGGGGCTTTACTCAATTCTCGTCATGACTACTTTGAGGAGACAACTCTTCCCCAGTTGTTTCTTGAGTGCCTTCTAGCCTGGGGGAGCTCATTTCTAGCACTATATTAGACAGTGCTTCTCTGCTATTCAGTAGGATTCACAATGGCTAATTGTTTTGGGAGTAGATTGTTGGGTCCTTCTCCCTAGTCTGTCTTAGTCTGGAATCTCCTTTAAAAGGACTCAAAATTTCTGGAAATGGGATTTAATAAAATGTTTGGATCTTATGTATTTTATCCAAAGAACAACCTATCCCTAGTCCTCCGTCCTATAAATGAATGCCAGACATTTCATAACTAGAAACTTGTTACTTTAGTTTTAGGGTTAGTCCCCTGTGAAGAATCCTTTATGCTTTTTAGGAGCTTCCTTTCATGAGATTAGCCATTGGTGGAGGCCAGAGCACTGGTACAGATATGAGGAGAAAAACAGACTCACTGAAGAAGAAAATGGACCTCCTGCCCACACACATGACAGTAACCTTTAAGGCCACCAAAGGCAGCAGCGCCTATGGCACTTTATTCTAGAGCCAATTTCTAACCTGCCATATGCTTCCCTGGATTTAGAGTGCCTAGTTAATGTTCTCTGATTTTGTAAGGAAATAATATTACTTAGATAATAGCTGTGGAAAAGTGTGGGAAATAGTTTTCTAATAAGTTGCATGTGTCTATGGATTGCAGAATGGAGAGGAAATGATGACAAATTGAGATGGGAGGACAATGAGTGCTGTATGAGAGCAGACAAGATTTAAGGCCTGATAGGAGCTGGTTTAGCTTAATAGCCCACTTTTTCTGTACCCATTTTAGGACCCCCATTATCACTGCCTCATTCCACCCCACTCCACCCATTCACATGTCAGCTGCCCAGAATGCCACTAAATGTTTTCCTTTAATGTTATTTTTGTATTTAATCCTTGCGAAGGTTACTAAAGCCCTCTCTCCATCTATGTGGTATGAAAGCATTACTGATGACTTTATTGGTGCAAATATATTATGACCGCTCTGACATTTACGTTTTCAGCCCTGATAGATGAATGATTCCAATGAAAGTAAATCAATTGCACCCAGACTGTGGGTATAAAACACTGCACTCGGGGTTTTTCTTCTTGTCTGGCATATAGTGCAGGGTGTGAAATATTGAAATTCGCCTTAATGCTGTGTGTGTCTTCTGAAAAAGAGAACCCACTTTGTCTGTCTCCTAAAGTACATCTGTGATCGATGTTTGGCACAGCATCTCCTGCCCCACCACAGACGGATGCCTCTCCCATTTACTCTCCACTGGAGCTTTGGTGGCTTCCCATGGTCTCCTTGAAAAGACATGTGCTTTATTTTGGAGGGTTACGTTCAGTTATAAGTGAATACAAATACAGTTAGTCGGGATCCTGTTGGTGATGGGAAATAGAATTTTACCAGATTCCCAATAATCAGAAACATGATAGAATAATTCCATTTCTTAGGCTGAATTTAACTGATGCTTATGAAAAACAGAAATATTTCTTTATCATGCAGGAATATAGGTACCTGTTTTTTTTTTTTTCTAAAAATGTTTTGAGTTCACAGTTAAAGTCAAAACCAGATGCAATTGTAAATATCAACTGGTAGTTCAGACGACAGGTAAATTCAGGAACTCTACTCCTATTTTTAAAAATCCATACCCTGGAATATGGGAGGAGGATGTGACAACCCACTCCTGAAGCAATCCTGAAACAATCAGCCATTGAAAACCCTATGAGGGTCGCTACGAGTCAGACCCGAATCAATAGCACCTAACAGCAATGACAACATGCCCTGGAATACCCCTCTTTACAGGCCTTCTTCCTCTGCACTCAGGTGTACCATGGCCTTGAGCAATCAAGGTGGACATTGGCTGTAAACAACCCATGTGGTGGTGGTGCCATGGCTGAGTGTCAGCCTTCCCTGGGCTTTCCCAGAAGAATTAATTCCACCCTCATTTGGGTTACCTGAGAACTTCAACATCAATCTCTCTTGTGGCATTTATCCTGCTGTACTAAAGCTATTTGTTTGTCCAGCTTAATTTCCCTCTAGACAGTGAAACACTGCAGGGCAGGACTGTGTTTACCATCTTTGTATCTTCATCACTGCCTTGGTGCCCAGCACAGACAGCACTCAGTAAATATTTGTGAAACTAAGTAAAATTGTAGAGGATATTTAAGGTTTTTATCCTAAAGTAAATGCATATGTCATTGTGTCATATACATACCTGTATTTAAATCCTGCTGACTAGAATGTATTTTGGCAGCAATTTAGTCTACCATCCTAACATTGACTGGATGTCTGTCTTGTATTTTAAAAATCCCTAGAGAAAATCCCAAAACTTCCTTGTTACTTTTTTTGAATGTGCAACAATAGTGATAATCAGAATTTACTAACTGACCATGATGTTTCTAGTATTACTTGCTGTCCATTGTGTGTGTGTGTGTGTGCGCGCGCGCGCATGCGCGAATGCGTGTGTGTGTGTGTGTGTGTGTGTGTGTGTGTGTGTGTGTGTGTTGCAAGAGATATGCAGCTGTGATTATATGGAAAACTTAGAAAACACTGTGCTAACTCCTTCTGTAAGGGATATGCTTTCTAGAATCTGTCTTGGAGGGGGCGGAATCTAAAGCCTCCAAGTACTTATTTGTGAAACATTTGATTTCATTACTTTGTTAATTAAGTATGTACCTAGAGGTAAACACCAGTCAGCTACAATTATGGTTCAGGATGGAGAGAATTGAGGTTAGGCACAAAGATGTTTATTGTAGCAAATACATTTGCCCTAGACTAGGATAGATTTTCCTATTGAAATGTAGAAAATGGACCATTGTACAGAGCCTTGCCTACCACTTAGGAATTTTTAAGAATATTATAGGTTAGGGGTGCTAAATTTTAAGCAAAGCCCCATGGTTTCTGTAATACTATGAATCAAATCATGGGCCCTGTAAGAACATCTCTCCCTCCACTGTGTGGCTTTCCTTCACACATATATTCTCATATTCTGGCTCTCTTCCATTAACTGGAGAAATTCAACTCTCATGGTACAAATCTGGCTTTCCCCAAAACATTTGTATTAATTAAATTAATCAGTAGGTAACCTTGGAAAGTAACCTTGGAAAAAAAGGTCAGTTTGGGATGAAACAATCAGAAGCCTTCTTTTGGATTCATTTTCATTCTACTTTCTGTTTGACTTAATCCACCACTATTCCTGGCCTACTCTGCTCTCTGGGTTAAACCACAGCAGCACATTTTAAAGCCCAGTAGGAAATGGTTTACAGAGCTCTAGAGGAACTATTATATCAGTCTTACAAATTATTTTGTAATTATCCATTGCTCAGACATCCCACTTGGTTTACTTTTAGGAGAAATGTTATCTCTGTGTGAAAGATACTTTCTTTGGTCGAAAACCATAAAATGTGTAACTATTTTTATTTTAGCTGAGAGTAAATTGTGATGCAAATTATTTGCTATGATTTGTTTATAAGTTTGAAATGGAACGACATAAATGATGAGTTTTGCCTGGAGGGGCTCATGCCAGTCAGGAAGAAAGCCCTGTATGTTGATGATTCTCCTCAGGTGATTAATGTTGATAGACACCTGAACAGAGAAAGAGCATGGTGTGGAATGGAGCCATCCTCAGACAGGTTTTATCAGATCAAATTAGACCCACCAGGCGAATGCTAACTGCACCTGCTCTGGTTTCATTTAGGTCAGAGAGGCTGAATGAACAAACAGACAATGGCCAGGCCATGTATAAAAATAGAATTCTGACCCACAGCCTGCCGCATCCTGCCCAGGAAGCCAACCCCTTATCCACAGGGAGCAGCCCAGGAAGCTAGCCTGCTGTACATTAGACTTATGGGAATTCAGACTTCTCTCTCCAGTAACCATGCCGGTAGCTAAATAATAACTTTATAACAATTAGCCCCAAATGGCCAGGTCTTAATTAATAATTGGCAGCTTCCCTAATTTTTGTCTCTATATCTGACATAGGACCAACCAGAGGCAGCCTAGCTAATCACATAGGATGTCTCACTACCAAACTACAACTTCCTCCTGTTGCCAGCCTCCCGTTGGGGCACACCTGAAACCTTCCTTGTTTCATGATAAAGCTTTCCCATTTCTCTGGTTGCCTTTGAGTCTCTGCCAAAACACAGGTGACAATGTGGCTGACTCCCTGGCTATAGCAAGCACCGAATAAAAAGCCTTTGCTTCTTCTTACTTGGTTAGTTTTCATTTATTTCCACAAGTCTTGGTTAGGCAGAAAATGGTATTGTCCAGAGGTACATTTTAATTTTGTGGTCTCTGTAGGTGGATGATTCCATGTGGCTGTTGTTCATTGGGGTACATTAACATTTCCTAGCTCTAGAGGGGGCTGTGGCTGACCTGAGAGAGACGTGTCATGCTCTCTACTTGCTATTCCATGTGTGGAAAGGTCAGAATGGTAAAGTGCATTGCTAAATGTCAATGCATGCATTAGGTATTACCATCTGAGGGTGAACCCATTCTCATGCCTGCAAGAAGGGAGGAGAAGGGCTTCTTTGTGACAGAGATCAATAGCCAACAGCTTTTTTTTTTTTTTTTTAGTGTAGTAGTATAAAGGAAAACCTTTCCAAATGTTATCCTCAAAAGATTTGGAAATAGGAGATCTGAGTTTAGCAGGTCACCAAAGGGCTAGTACTTGCTTATAGATGAGTTGGCTTAGAAGCTCCAACTTTCCCATACTTTTATTTGTACCAATAATAGGACCCAGTATGACAGGAGTGAGAAACAAAGCCAGTTGTTCCTTTATCTTTTTCTAATGAAAATTCAATGACATTTCAGCAATGACTTCTCTCAAACCATAAAGAGTACACATAAATGTTAAGATGAGAAGTTGGACCAATTGCCTAAGAACAGTTTGAAACCATATCCCACCTTATTTTCATATTAGATTTGGTTTCTTCTGCATTAACTTTATTATCTGTATTTACTCTGTTATTACTATATTTAAAAATTACACTTATGGAGCTTTAATAGGATGAAAGAAAAGATGGATGCAAAAATACACATTCTTCATGGGGAATGATTTATATTATTTGTGAATTACCTTTTATAAGTTGATCTTATGGGATCCTCTGACAATATACTAGAGTCTAAGTATTTTTTCAAAATAATATAATTTTATGGTGCTATGGTTAAGTGAACCTCCTGAATTGAAATAATTTATGGGAAAAGTATAAGGTTAGAGTTATTAAATTTCTAATTGGCACATTTTGTTTGCACTTAATTATTTGGACTTTAGTTGTGAAATATAGACCACCTAATAATAATGCATGGCTTTTCTGCTTCTCTCTGATTAGAGAAATACATTGGAAGGTATCAGATTCAACCCTGGTTTATCAATTGATTTCAATATTTCTTTCTTTTTTCTTTTTTTTTCTTTCTTTCTTTCTTTTTCTTTCTTTTTTTTTTTTTTTTTTTTTTTTTTTTTTTTTTTCTTTGGTGGTGTTGGGGATAGGATCTAGCACCTTGTGCTTATTAGGCAAACACTGTACACCTGACCTATATCCCAGCCCACAGAGTTCAAAGAATTATATCAACTACAAGAATGAAGCAACTACTTGTTAAGTGCTCACTGTGTGCCAGCCTCTATTCTTAGTGCTTTACTTGTATTACCTTAAGTGGCAGCTTATTTGAGAAGATCACTCTGATAATTCCTTTCCTCATTTATGCGTGTACATTTGCAATGTAAATTTTCTGTCTGTCCTTGTCCTCTCCAGGATTGGAGTCTGTTCTCTCCTCATTGAGTCTGGTCTGGACTTGTGACTTTCTTTGACCAATAGACTGTGGTGAGAGTGACATTTTGCAACTTGGAAGACAAGTCCTCAAGAGACCTTGCTGCTTCCTCTCTCCTTCTCTTAGAGCACAGAGCTGGGATCAAAGACCATGTAGAAAGGGAGGCACAGGCAAAAGCTAACACCAAGTCCCTGCTGGGCAAGACAAGCCATCTTGAATAGTCCAGGTCCAGATGAGCCACCAGATGGCTGTGGGCAAGACACAGCCCAAATTGCTGTTCCACAGAATTATGAGCCAAGAAATGGTTGCCTTTTAATTTAAAATTTTATAGTTATATTATTTTAAATTGTGGTAAAATATACATAACATAAAATTTACGAAGTTAATCATTTTAAGTGTATGATTTAGTAGTTTTATGTATATTCACATTGCAGTGAACCAATCTACAAATCTTCTTCAATCTCACAAAACTGAAATTCTCTACCTACTAAATAATTCCCCCACTTCTCCCTCCTGCCAGCCCCTGATTACAACCATTCTACTTTCTATGAATTTTACTACTCTAGGTACCTCATATAAGTGATACCATGCTGCATCTATCCTTAGTCACGGCTTATATGCTATTCCTCAAGATTCATCAATGTTGTAGCATGTGTCAGAATTTCCTTTGTGTTTGTAGCTGAACTACATTACATTTTATGTATCTACCACCTTGTTTACCCATTCATCTGTCAAAGGACATTTGGATTGCTTCTACTGAAATGGCTATTGAAAATAATGCTATGAACATGGGTATACAAATATTTCTTTGGGACCCTCTTTCAATTCTTATGGATTTATACTCAGAAGTAAAATTGCTGGATCATATGGTAATTCTCGTGTAAATTTTTTTGAAATGGTTATTTCAGTCCATTAATAATTTAGGTGACTTGTTAGGTATAATGGTACCTGAAAAACCTAAATGAATCTTGACAATCCTTAGAGGTAGATACTCTCATCATTCCCATTTTACGAGGGAGAGACTTGACTTAACCCCAGGTCGTATGGTTTGTACAGAATAGGACTAAGTTTTAATACCATGAAATGTGATACCAGAACAAGTCTTTAGCACACCATATTATATTATAAAAAAACATGCTCAGCACTGTTTTACCCATAGTGTCCAATACTGAACAGAGAGAAGTATTAGTAACCAGCAAGGTTGAAAAGATGCCTGTCTGTGACCAGTGTGTTTCAAGGAAATATGCTTTTCTCAAGCTGACAACATTTATTCATTGTATAGTGATCTTTGAGTTTATTTTCTGTGTCTTCACTGAGACTTACCCACCACTGGTGAGGATGGTACTGAGTGATCTACAGGAAGGTCCATTTATCCCACTCCAGAGTGGAGAGTGGCAGGTAAACAAGACAAGGAAGACCCTCAACTAGGTGGATTAGTACGGTGGCTTCAGCAGTGGGCTTACACATAAAAAACACTGTGTGCCTGGCACAGAATTAGGGGGTGTTTCATTCTGCTGTACACAGGGTCACTATGAGTTGGATCTGACTCAATGACACCTAACAACAATAAAGGGTTGCTGTGCATAGTTGAGCAAGTTGTACCTTAGCCAAGGGCTTTGCTGGATGGGCTATGAATCTCAGCCCACATTACACTGGGGTGGGACCAAACCAGTGCTCCAGCTACCTGAGTGTAAGAGGCCCCTTTTCTGATTGGTCCCCCAGAGGGGGCACCTTTCTGTAGTTCCTCTGACAAGACGAGCAACTTTTGTTAAGTTCCTGCATGTATCCTGCTTTAGGTCACTTTTGGTCAGTGTGGCAGAGCTGCCATTGAATGGAAATAAATTGCTCCACAGCTTCCTCTTCTCTCTACCAAGAAGTCCCTGCCTCCCAGTGCAGGGTGGTTGTTGACTCCTTCTATCATGAAGGGTGTCTGTCAAGTACAATTACTATAGGATGAAAAAATAAAGTCTCTGCAGGGACTGACTTCAAGTACCTCCTGATTGTCAATGTTCCACCCATGTTTACTGATCTCTCCTGGTTCCTTCCTTTCTTTACTTCCTTCCAAATTCCTCTCCATTCATAATGTTGCAACAATCACAACTAAAACCACTGTTACTAATTCATATAACGCTAACATTGGGAGGGGATAATTTGGTTAGATTTGGTGACATCTAATATGATTAAGCTGGTCATGGTGGCACACATCAGTGAATGAGGAGGCTGAGGCAGGAGGATCACGAGTTCGAGGCCAGCTTGGGCTACACTTTTGCCTGCAGCCATAGCCCTGTGGCATCCGATCCGTCAGATCTCGGAAGCTAAGCAGGGTCGGGCCTGGTTAGTACTTGGATGGGAGACCGCCTGGGAACACCAGATACTGTAGGCTTGGGAGAAGGACCTGGCAACCCCCTCCCAATCAATCTGCCATTGAAAACCCTATGAATAGCAGAGAAGCACTGACAATAGTGTTTCACTTGTACGTAGGGTCACTATGAGTCAGATACCGACTCGACAGCACCTACAACAACAACGACAATATGATTAAAGTTAAGAGAGCTATAAAGTCCTGCTTTCGGTTCCAAAGATTCACCTCCATAAGCATAGGAGGCATGAGATGGAGATTAGTAGAAACAATATGAAAAAGACTTACAACTTGCAGTTGAGAGTATCTAACAGACCTTGACCAAAGCAAGCATACACATAAGCCCAAAAGTGAGGAGTAAGGAAGAACATCTGCCAACCAGGAGCCCAGGACAAATCATGGGTATGTAATACCTCCACAGGAAAGTAAAGAACTGTGATCTGTAGCTCAATCTAACACATGGGATATGCACTGATATAGTTGACCAGTTGTTTAAGACATCTGTCACTTTGAAATTGGGAGTGTCTATGCTTGACATTGGCAGTATGTATGTTTGATTTGTTAGGGGCTGGGGTTTAGCTCAGTTGGTAGAGCGCTTGCTCTGCATACTGAGACCCTGAGTTCAGTCCCCAGCACCACAAAAACAGGAGAAGAACCTGGCAGCCCTCTCCTGAAACAATCCTGAAATAGTCAGCCAACAAAAACCCTATGAAATAGTAGAGAAATACTGACATAGTGCTGAGCATGGCACAGTGTTTGGTAGTGTTTCATTCTGTTCTACACAGGGTCACTTTGAGTTGGACCTGACTCAAAGGCACCTAACAACAACCACAACATGCTTGATCATTAGACTAGTGTAAGGACTGTCAAATACTCTGAGCATTGCTCCTGCTATCAAGCATTGGGCTAGGAGGTCCTTCTATGTCTTTCATTTACTATTAATAACCATATATGGCATGTGTTCTTAGTGTGGACAATATGTCCCCAAAGGCAAAAATGACTTATGGGAGCGAATAATCTTGTTTTTTTATGTATAAAACACAGATATACATGTAAAATATAAACAGATCACAGTCTATCCGTGATATTAAAATTTAATGAAGGGGCAATTAAAAACATATGTCTAAAAAGGCTATTGGGAGAGTAATAATAAGCAGTCTAGGAAGTACTGTGATCTCATATGATTACTTTAATCAAATAGATGTGAAAACATAGGTTGAAAGGTTAGATAATTTGTCCAAAATCATAAAAGTATTAGATGGGAGAATTATGACTCCAGCATGGGTCTGTGTGTTGCCAAAGTGTGTGGCGTAATCCACTTCAATGCACTGCCTGGGCTCCACAAGCCTTGCGACTTTCCATGTCCCTCCAGGTGGTTTTCTGCTTCCCTTCCTCCTAAATCTATCTGCATCCTCCCCTGGTGGGGGCCTGGGCCTTCCTAAACTGTTCTGTTTCCCAGTAGAAGACTTGAAACCCCACCTTCTTGGCTCCACTGTTAGCTAAGGAAGGCTTCAGGAGACATGTCTGCTCCTTAGCATGGACAAGGCCCTGGTTTCAATCCCAGGACCAAAACCGAAAAGGGAGAGAGAGAAATTTCTGCTTTTGGATCGGAGGAATAGATGTTTGCATTTTAATGCCCATTCAGGGGAATTAGCAAAGGACTGCTCTTTCCATGTGAGATTTTGAGGTCTCTCCCAGGCCGCTGGGAAATAATTTAGAACTGTGTGCTTTGTACACACACAAATTATAGCAAGAAAACAGATGTCTACCTCTACTGTAGGGCTAGGATTTAGCTCAGTTGGTAGAACGCTGCGTTGCAGTCTCTGAGGTCCTGTGTTCAATTCCCAGCACCGCAAAAATGGGAGAAGGACGTGGCAACCCACTCCCAAGGCAATCCCGAAACAATCAGCCATTGAAAACCCTATGAGGGTCCCTATGAGTTGGACACTACTGGACGGCACCTAACAACAACAACAACAACAACCTCTACTGAAGCGCTGCGTGCTTCACATCTTTGTCTGACCTCTTTTCTAAAATCCCCTGCTGTTACTCTATAAACTGAGCTCTACACCTGAGTTTCTCTGGGTAGCAATTCCAAGAAAATTCAACCTTCAAAACTTATTTTGAAGCCAGGCCCTGTGTAGCATACCTTTAATCCCAGTGACTCAGGAGGCAGAGGTAAGAGGATTGCAAATTTGAGGCCAGAGGAAGCTTGTGAGACTTAGTGAGACCCTGGGCTCAACCACTAAATATCATATTAAAAACAAAACAAAACAAAAGCCCACTTTTTTTTTTTTTTGTAAGCAAAGGCTTACTATGGAAACAATTGGAAACAATTTTTATCCTTGCTTCCAAAGACTGACTGAATAGTCAGTCTGAGCTTTTTAACTAGAGTACCTAGGCCTGATTTATCAGGAGGGAATAGATTCTTTTCTTCCCAAAGGTCCTATGGAAGATGAAGAATACAAGCAAAGTAGCAAGTCATTCAAATTTACATTGAAAAGCATCCTTGCAAGAGTGCCCTGGAGGACCCTCCCTACACAATCAGATGCTAACATCGCCCTGCCCACTCCAGTACAGCCCACCACTGCTCAGGTCCAGTAAGGGTGGGCTTCTGCTTCTTCACAGAGATTCTGGTCATTCTCAGGAGCTAGCAGGGCCTGACACTGGGACACTTCCTTGCAGGGGGTGCCAAGCATCAGTCACTGAGCAGATGGCCTCTGACTTTCAAGCAAAAGGCAAAAACTGTTCTGAGTTATTATTGTTCAAAAGAGTAAAAGGATTATCCTGAATTTCAGTGCCCAAATGCACACATGTGAGTGTCAAGTGACAAAGTATGCCTGCCTTGGGTACCTATGAGAGCAAGGTTTTCTTAAAATTGTAATCAAGTAGGAGTGTCTCATTTGATATGATGGATGACATTCTGTGCCTTAGGCTCCTCACCTTTAAATTTGGGATCCTAGGAATGCCTCCCTGGATTAGTTTGCTAAGGTTGTTGTAATAAAGGACGTTATGTTGGGTGATTTAAATGACATAGTGATGGTGTCACAGTTCTGAAGACTAGAAGTCTGAGACCACAGTGCTAGCTGGGTGGGTGTCTTCTGGGGGCATCTTGTAATTTGCTGGCAATCTCTGGGACTCCTGCCCTCTGCCTTCATCTTAACATGGAGTTTTCCCTGTGTGTACATCACTGTCCCAATTTCTCTTTTTCATAAGGACTCCAGTCATGTTGTTTTAGGGGCCAATTCTACTTTAGATTGACCTCATTTTAGTTTAACTAATTAGAGCAGTAATAATGATTCTATTTCCAAACAAGGTCACATTCTGAGGAACTCAGGTTTCAACATATGAATTTGAGGAGGATCCAACTCCATCCATGCCACCACCTCCTAGGGTGCTGTTCGGATTAAATGAACATATCAAGTGCTATGTGAAGGTTTGCTCTAATTATTGGTGAGTAGATATTTTAAAGGGTAATGATATAGGCAATTACCATTACTACTTGAAGACTACTGTTAAGCACTATATTGTTTTACCCTCCTTCCTCCAGTCCTTATGAAAACCTATATAGTAATTCTTTATCTCCACTATCTTCAGTTTACAAATCTGCAAATTGAAATTTAGAGAGGTACAGTGATTTTGGTGTGGCTAAGACTTCCCAATTTGTTTATGATTGTAAACAAGATGATAATCCCAGCCTGATTGTGAAACTCTTTGAATAATGGAATAATATTTCAAAAATTCATAAGTCATTACTTTAGCTCTTGTATATAAATGCAATTTTCTGTTTAATTTGTTGAATTTGTATAATCAAGGTTCCACCATAATTTCTTTTAGATGGGAAATTCTGTTTTTGCATAAAAACTGTTAAGCACACATAGTCATTTTGATCTTGTCAATAATTCCTTTAAAATCATGGCAGTTTATTGATCTAGCTACCATTTGGTGAACAAAGTCCCTGATCCCATACTAGGAATCCCCAGGCTATTAAAAATCTGGCTCCACCTGCCTTTAGAGAACTCTGTTGGATTGGGGAGTTCCCCTAGAGGATGGACTCAGGGCCAGACAAGTGCCTACGATAGTCGTGAAAGTGATTGGGTGCAGCAGAGCTGGACTACCTCAGGACAAGTCAGGCTAATGGTATCTGTGAATGGATGTGGAGGGACTCACATGGAGTCCATGAATCACTTCAGACATTCTTACTCTGAAGGAAATCTCATTTTCAATGCAGTAGGAAAAGGGAAGGGCCTATTTATGGTCCTTAAAGGAAACAATAAAAAAAATTCATGAGGTCAGACGTACAGTTATCTGTATCAATCCATGCCTGATTTTGTAGAAATATGGTGGAAATAAATGAGTGGCATAAGGTGAGAATTCATAAGGTGATTACTGTAAATGGAGGAAAGAAAACCAGTTATTTTCTCTTAGGACCGTCTCCTATGGGAATTCAGACTAGCACGAAAGGAAGTTGTAGATATTGAACTCCTAATCACCTAATCTATCTGGAATCACTAGGATTCCAGATAGAGTGAATACATTTTTGGAGATGGGAATGCAGGGATTGGTGTCATTAGGAAAAAAATTTAAGCATCTATCATGTGTAAAAACTGAATATGGTACAGTCCTTGCTTTGAAGAGCAAATAGTTTAGTAGAAGAAGATAGATACTGTACACTTTCCACCTCACTTGCCTGGGTATGAAATACTTCTTGCTTTTGAATGAATTATATTGATGCTGATTAATGATAATGGAATAATATTACTTTGCACTTGGAGTATGCTTTTAACTTTTGAAAGTGCCTTACCTACTATTTCTCCTGTCAGATAGTCAGACAAGCCTGAGTGTAGGTGGAGACTGGGCTGAGGCTGAGATTGACGTGGGCTGCTGGAGTCGTCCTTGGCTGCCACTTTTCTGAGAGCAGTGACTCTCCTTGCAGTTGCTTCCCAGCCTGTGCTTCCTACCCTTGGTCTTTGTATCCCACATTGTGTTCCTTTGTTCTGGTCTTCCTTGCTGTTGCCTTGGAGCCTCTATATATCCCACTGTGCTCCTTGGAGCAAAGCTATTACAGAAATCTACTAAATAATAAATTGCACTGCTCAGATAGATCAATAAAATGCATGATAAGAAGCAGCCATTATGGAGAATGAAAAATGCACAATAGGATGCCCACAGCATGATCGAGGAGAGGCTGAGTCTCCTGAAACACTGGCCACCACGCAAGTTGTGGTGGGATATTTTGAAGCCTTTCTTTGTTGGTATATGTGCAGAAGTTTGGGGAGGGTTTGTTTCCTGCCAGGCTCAGTGCTGAGCATGGACAGTGATGTCCTGTGCCCAGAAGCATCAAAAGGGAGCCCAGGAAATGGACAGTGCAGCACAACTAGTTGTAATGCAGTGTCCTTGCGTCTGTGGACAGTAGACAAGTAACTCCAAGGGCTCAGAGTGGGGATGCACGGACTATGGAGGGGAGGTAGACAGGCTTTCATTACAGAGACTACTTTGAACCTCAACTATAAATGATGGGTAGGATTTTTTTTTCTTTTAGTTGAAAGAGTTGAAGTAGTTGTTGGAGAGAGTATGTTCCAAGGGCAGGAAATAATACAAGCAAATGTGCCAGGTTGTACCCATGGTAACAATGTCTAGGGATTGTTTTTGGTCTAGATTTGTTATTCGGGTAGTTAAAGTCTTTTCAACCTGGGCAGTTTAGATAACTAGCCTCACCTTCCCACAGAGCCTGCTCCTGTGTCTCAGAGTTTTACTGTTTAAGAAGAACTAAGGAAGAAATGAGCTCAAGAGCAAGGAGACTCTGGACTCCAGTGGCATTGGCAGAGCTGGCCTGGCCACTCACAGTATCCTGAGGTTCTCAGGCTTAGAGACTTGGGGCAGCCCCTGTCTTTCTGCTCTCACTGGCCTCTTAGAAGAACGAATCTGAAGGTCCAGCTTTATTTTTACCCTGGATATATGGAAGAACAGATCTAAGAAGCATTTTGCCTCAATGTTGTTCTTTCTTCCATCCTCCCAATTTCTGGATATATGGCCCAAGTCATCACTCCTGAGCTTACTCTGTTAATGGTAATACTTCTTTTGCATGGGGGAAACTTCCACCTGCAACTTCATAATAGAATCTGATGGAGGGCTGAGATGAGGTGAAATGAAGGCACTGTGCTAATAGAAAATTCTTCTATTATCATATTTATTCTTTTTCTATATTTCCCCCCTTTTAACTTTTTATTTCTACCTCTCAGGAGCAAAGTTTTATCCCTAAGAGTTTATCCATCTGCCTTTCCCTAAAAAGATGACCATTGATAAATTAATTTCTGGGGAAGAAGTGTACACTTTGGAGTCAGAGGTGAGTTTAAATGAAGGAACTATTACTGGTTTAGCTACATAACCTTGGGAAAGTTACTTAACCTCTCTGGGTCCTAGTCTCCTTAAGTGTAAATTGAGAAATAAATTTGTGTCTTTAAATTTGCTTGTCAGGTGCCGTTGAGTCGGTATCCAACTCATAGTGACCCTCATAGGGTTTTCAATGGCTGACTGTTTCGGGATTGCCTTGGGAGTGGATTGCCAGGCCCTTCTCCCATTAAATTTGCTAGGTAGTTTAAATAAAACAACTTATATATAATACATACAATGCAGCCTTATCCCCCAAATGTCTGTCAGCTTGTTATGCTGTGGGGGCTTGCATGTTGCTGTGAGGCTGAAAGCTACGCCACCAGTATTTCAGATAACTAGCAAGGCCACCCATGGTAGACAGGTTTTAGCTGAGCTTCCAGACTAAGACAGACTAGGGAGAAGGACCCAGAAACCTGGTCTCAAGACAATGAGCCATAGAAAACCCTATGAATAGTAGAGAAGCACTGCCAAATATAGTCTTGGGAAATGATACCCCAAGCTAGAAGGCATTCAAGAAATGACTGGGGAGGAACTGCCTTGTTAAAGTGAAGTCAACCTTAATGATGAAATGCAGTAAAGGGACCTCCTTTTGCTGATATGGCTCTAAATGAGAAGAAGCATAGTGGCTGGAACATTGGGCTCAAACATCAAAAGATCATGGTGATGGTACAGATTTGGGTAGCATTTCATTCTGCTATACATAGGGTCACTGTGAGTCAACTTCAACTCCATGCCACCCAATATCAACAAGTCCAGATATTCAGTAAATAGTAGCTGTGTTTTTTCTGTTAGTTCTTTTTTTTATTTAGAGAATACTTTAGTAGTTTCTGTAATCAAATCCATGTAGATAAAACTTTACATATTTAATATAGTGTGTTACCCCTGTACAAGTAGAAAAAATTAAGTTTAACATTTCTAGACCAATATGGCAGCTAATTTCTGTACAATGCCAACTCAACACAGTAAACTGCGATAGTTTTTTTCCAAAGTTGACAGCATAAAGTTTCCAAGAGTTCAAATTGTGTGTGTGTGTGTATGTATGTGTATATATATACACATATATATTTACATGTATATATGCACACACATATACATATATATACATGTATATATGTGTACATATGTATATATTTATATAAGCAGAACAATAATAGCACTATTTTATGTATCAATAGCAGCAACAGCTTTTCCAGATTCTACAGTCATCTGAACAAAATTATAGAGACATCCAACACACTCTATTAAAAAAAAAGGAAAAAAATGGTAAAAATCAACCCCCCCCCAAACAGCAAAGTTCTGCTACTGTTGTGGTACCTGGCACCATTTTTTTAAAATTAGCTTCTTAGTTGTCATCTGGAAAGAAAAATTCTAGAGTAACATCATTAAAAACAGTCCTGATAAAGCAGTCACTGCTACAAATCATAAAGCAAGTACAAGATGTTTTTTAGTGCGTGTGCTATACTGGAAAGAGCTTTAAATGAAAAGATCAGTTCTACTTGACAATTATTAGCTATGCACCAATGGGCAACTTTGTTTTTATCCTTTATTGTTTTCTATTTTTGAAATTTCTGAAAAATTGAGAAAATGATACTACATTAGATTAGATTAGATTTTTGTGAGGATTAATTGGGAGGATGCATATAAAATAGTTAACATGGAATTTTACATATATATATAAAGTAGTTAAAAATGTGAGTTCCTCTCCTCTTCCAGGCCTATTCAAAGTTTCTAATTGATTTTACTTTTACCCATAATTCTGTCTCAGTTCTTGGCAAGATTATATCCAGTTAGCCAATTTTAAGTACAAACTCCTGGCTGTCCACCCAAATCCATTCTCTTATTCTTACTTAGTTTGACTACCTTCTCTCTATTTCTATTTTTATAGTCCAGTATGGTAACCTGACTAAGTGTTCCCCAATGCTATATAAGTAGGCATGACGGGTGTCCCCTCTAGGACTGGCATTGACTTCTTCCACACATTCCTCTGCGGTCTCATGCTCTGGTTTCCCTTCCGGTGGCTGGGATGGGGATGCCTATGGATCCCTTGGAAGCCGTCAACTGAGCTGCTGCTGCAGCATGAGCCTGCAGATGCTTGCTGAGCCCAGTTTGCTCCACCACCACTAACCTATGAACATGTGTACATATGCATACCCACGATGAAAAGGAACATTTGTAAATAAACTATTTGCTGTGAGCCATAATTTTGGGTCTTTTTGGTCTGGAAGTTTATCCTACTTTGATTTTCTTTTGTTCCCCTGATATCTCCAAGTTTGACTGAGATAGCTGTGCAAAGCCGAACTAGAAAGCACTGTTGAGCAGGGAAGCCAGGTGTGGTGGCTCATGCCTGTTATCCCAGCCACTTGCCTGGTGAAGGCAGGAGGATCCTGAGCTCCAGGCCAGAGGCAGCCTGCATGAGTTAGTGAGACCCTGTCTTAAGATAAAAAATAAAAAGTGGGCTAGGGTGCAGCCCAGTGGCAGAACACTTGTAAAGTATGTGCAGTGCCCTGGGTTCAACTGTCAAGTACTGGGAAAAAAGAAAAAAAAGGAAAAAAAAAAGGCAACACTGAACTTAGAGGCAGAAATAGGTTTAAGATGATTTTGCACCTAACATGTGTATAATCTTTTTATTTATGTATCTATCCTTTTTTATTGAAAAAAATGTGATATTGTATGTGATTTTTTTTTTGTTGAATCATTTAACTCCTTGGATCTCAGATTACCCACCTGAAAAATGTGTCCCAGAATTTTTGTGAAGATTAAGATTTTGCATGTCACAATTTTGAATTTGTAACAACAAAAGCATAAAGTTCACTGTTTAAAATGGTAGCCATTAGCTATATGTTATTATTGAGTACCTGAAATGTGGCTAGTCGGTATTGAGATACTGTATAAGTGTACATGCCAATTGCACAGGGTTATTATATATGAAAAAAGAATGTAAATTGGCACATTAAAGATATTTAATATTGATCACATGTTGAAATAAAAATATTTTGGACACATTGGGTTAATAAACTATATTATTAAAATTAACTTCCCTTTTTAATTTTTAATGTGATTATTAGAAAATGTAAGATTGCATCCATGGCTCACATTGCATTTTTATCGGACAGCCCTGCTGTAAACAATAAAACATTATTATTTAGTGCAAGCAGACATCTTCTAATCCCTCTGAATGTGGGTTGCCCTGGGTAGTGGGAATTGAAAAGCAAGGTTTCTTTAAATGGAAATGATGCTTTTTATCATGCAGGAATGTTATCGGGATTAAAGATTTTATATGTGCAGTGGCTGGTATACAGAAGTAGCTCAGCACATGGCAGCCATTGTTATTTGTGCATTTTTTCCTTTCATCCATTGAACAATCACAGGCTATACTGACTTTGAATTTTCTCATTAAGAAAAACATTCTTTTGTTTTCTCCTTAAAGGAAAAGCCTTCTGAAGTGAATTTGCAATATCAAAGCTGAGAACTGTTCTTGTTCTCCTTTACAGCCTTTTTAATGTCATCATCTTCCTAAGCATGCAGTTATAACAGCTAACCTCTCTCTGAATCTAATCTAAGGCAACTGAGAGCAATTAGCTTCTTTGGTATTAGGAAAATGGTTTCACGTCTTGCAATCTCTACTTAAAGCCCCTTGCTTAGCTAATGCTTTTTTTTTAAATCAGATCACTGCCCCTTAGGTTCTAAAGGAGAGAGGTGAAACTTAACAGCTATTACCCTGTATTGAGGAATGTGTTATTTTTCTTTATTTTTGGTGTGAACATTTGTAATTTTGACTGCTTATGTGAAGTAAGTATTTTCTAATACTGCTCTCTTGGAACCAAATACTTATTTTCCTCTCTTTTCTTGAGCTCTCCTCTTGACTTCTCCTCTTTTCCCTCCTCTCTCCTCTCTTGCCTTCCTTTCTCTGTCCCTTTCCCTGTTTCCTTCTTCTCTCTTCTTCCTGCCTTTTGTTTTGTTTGTTCACAATCACAAAGATGGAAAGAGGATGAAGTATTAGGAAAACTGAGAAACTGTTTCATTTGAGGCCAACTAGACATCAGCAGTCACTAAAATCCAGCACTACTACATTTCTTCTCAAGTATTGACTTACCTTCCTTCTGTTGAGAGACTCTCAAGATTCTTTTGAGACCAGTGTTCCCTCTCATATCCTAGAGGGAGACTGTGTTCTCTTGTGAAAATGACCCTGAGAGAGTAGGGCATCTATTCATAAGCTTATTTTATTGTGATATAACTCACTTACTGTAGAGTTCACCAGTTTAAAGTGTGTAATTCAACCAGATCTCATGGAACATGCCTGTAATCCCAGCAAAGTGGGAGGCTGAGGCAGAGGGATTACAAATTTGAGGCCAGAGGCAATCTGTGTAATTTAGCAAGACCCTGTCTCAGAATCAAAAACAAACAAGGTGCTAGGGATGCAGCTCAATGGTAGAGCACTTATAACATGTGCACAAGATCCTAACTCTGTGGATTTACCTTTTCTGAACTTTTTCTACAAATAGAACCAAATAATATGTGGCCTTTGAGACTAGTGTCTTATATGTGGCATATTTTGAGCTTTATACATATTGTAGCTTATATCTGTACTTCATTATTTTTCTTGCCAGATATATTCTGTTATATGAATTTACCATCTTTGTTTATCCATTCATCTGTTGCAGTCACTTTTAGAATATTACTAATGTTATTGTGAACATCTGTGTTCAGATATTAGGCAGACATATAATCTTAGTTCTCTTGCTTATATACTTAGGATCAGAGTGCTGTATTATGTGGTAACTCTATAATTGCCAAACTGTTTCACACATGGCTACATCATATTGCAATTCTTCCAGGAATGTATGAGATATACTATTTCTCCACATTCTTGGCAAAACTCATTACTGTCCATTCTTTTGATTTTGGCCATCGTAATATGTCCCAAAATAGTCAGCCATTGAAAACCCTATTGAGGGTTGCTATGAGTCAGATACTGACTCGACAGCACCTAACAACAACAACAACAACAACAATATGGCACACAACAACAGCAATGTCTATGAAATTGTACTGGGTAGGTTTGATTTACATTTCTCTGTTGATTAATAATGTTGAACATCTTTTCATGTGTTTATTAGCCAAATTCATATTTTTGGAGAAATGCCTGTTCAAATCTTTTGCAGATTTTTTTCAAAATTGAGGGTCTTTTTAATTATTGGGTTGTAAGAACATGCTACATATTCCATCTACAAGTTCCTTATCAGATGTTGTTGTTGTTGTTAGGTGCCGTCAAGTCGGTATCCGACCTATAGCGACCCTCTGAACAACAGAGGAAACACTATTGTCAGTGCTTCTCTGCTGTTCATAGGGTTTTCAATGGCAGATTGATTTTTGGGAGGGGGTTGCCAGGTCCTTCTCCCAACCCTACAGCTTCTGGTGTTCCCAGGTGGTCTCCCATCCAGGTACTAACCAGGCCCGACCCTGCTTAGCTTCCGAGATCTGACGGGATTGGATGCCACAGGGCTACCGCTGCAGGCCTTTATCAGATATGAGAATTTAAAATTTTTTCTCTCATTCTATGTATTATCCTTTTACTTTCATGATGGTATTTTTTGATGTACAAAATTTTTTATTTTGATAAAGTACACTTTATTTTTCTTTTGCTGCCTGTGTTTTTATTTAGCTCAGTTGGTAGAGTGATGCTCTGTGCTCTCTGAGGCCCTGGGTTTGATCCTCAACACCACAAAAACAGGAGAAGGACCCGGCAGCCTACTCCTGAAGCAATCAGTCACTGAAAACCCTGTAAGGGTTGCTGTGAGTTGGACCCAACTGGAAGGAACCTAACACCAATAATAAGCTTGTGCTGTATGTGTCACATCTGATAAATTGTGACCTAATACAGAGCAGTTTCTCTCAGGTCTTTAATGATAGAGATATATGATAGAAGAGTTGTGGCAGGACATCAAAGACACCATTCATGAGGCAAACAAAAGACAAGAAAAAAAGAAAAGGCCAAATTACATGTCAAAAGAGACTTTGACATTTATCCTTGAACATTGAGCAGCTGAAACAAAAGCAAGAAATGATGAAGTTAAGGAACTAAACAGAAGAATTCAAAGGGCAGCTCTAGAAGACAAAATCAAATATTATAATAACATATGCAAAGAGCTGGACATAGAAAACCAAAAGGAAAGAACACACTGTTTTTCTCAAGCTTAAGAAATAGAAGAAAAAATTCAAGCTTTGAGTGGCAGTAGTGAAGGATTCTACAGGGAAAATATTAAATGATGCAGGAAACATTAAAAAAAAGGAAGGAATACAGAGTCATTCGGCAAAAAATAATTTGTGAATGACAGGCCATTTCAAGAGGTTCCATATGATGAGGAACCAATGGTACTGAAGGATGAAGTGGCAGCTGCCTTGAAGGAATTAGTGAAACACAAGGCCCCAGGAATTGATAGAATAACAATAGAGATGTTTCAACAAACAGATACAGCACTGGAGGTACTCAGTTGTTTATGCCAAGAGATGTGGAAAATATCTATCTGGCCAACTGACTGGAAAAGATCCATATTTGTGCCTATTCCAAAGAAAGGGGATCCAACTGAATGTGCAAACTATCAAATAATATCATTAATATCACACCCAAGTAAAATTTTGCTAAAGATCATTCAAAAGTGACTGCAGCATTATATAGATAAGAAACTGCTAGAAATTCAGGCTAGATTCAGAAGAGGGTGTGGAACCAGGGATGTCATTACTGATGTCAGATAGATATTAGCCGAAAGCGGAGAATGCCAAAAAAAAGTCTTATGTTTTATTGATGATAAAAATGCATTTGACTTTGTAGATCACAAGAAATTATGTAGAATATTGCTAAGAATGGGACTACTAGAGCACTTAATTGTACTTATGAGGAATCTATACATAGACCAAGAGGCAGTCATTCAAACAGAACAAGGAAACATTGCCTGGTTTAATGTTAAGAAAGGTGTGCATCAGGGCTGTACCCTTTCACCACACCTGTTCAATCTCTATGCTGAGCTATGCTAATCTGAGAAGCTAGACTTTATGAAGAACACAGCATCATGATTGGAGGAAGACTCATTAGCACCCTGCATTATTCAGATGACACAACTTTGCTTGCTAAAAGTGAAAAGGATTTGAAACACTGATGAAGATCAAAGAACACAGTCTTCAATATGGATTGCACCTCAACATCAACACACCAAAAATCCTTACAACTGGGTCAGTACCCAACTTTATGGTAAATGCAGAAAAGATTGAGGTTGTCCAAGATTTTGCTTTACTTGGTTCTACAATCCACACCCATGTAAGCAGCAGTCAAGAAATCAAAAGACACACTGCATTGGGCAAAGCTGTTGCAAAAGACCTTGTTAAAGTGTGGAAAAGTAAAGATGTCACATTGAAGACAAAGGTGCACCTGACTCTTACCATGGTATTTTCACTCACATCATCTGTTTGTGAAAGCTGGACATTGAACCAGGGAGACAGGAGAAGAATTGATGCTTTTGAATTATGGTGCTGGAGATGAATACTGAATATACCATGGACTTCCAGAAGAACCAACAGATCTGTCCTAGAAGAAGTGCAACTAGAGAGCTCCTTTGGAGGCAAGCATGGCTAGACTGTGTCTTACATATTTTTGACATGTAGTCAGGAGGGGCCAATCCCTGGAAAGGGACATCATGTTTAGAAGAGTGGCAGATCAACAAAAAATAGGAAAACCCTCAGCTAGATGAACTGACCCAGTGTCTGCAACAATAGGCATAAACATAAATAAGAATGTGTGCCTAACCCAGAATTGGGGAGTGTTTCATTCTGTTGTACATAGGGTCACTTATGAGTCAGATCTGACTTTATAGCACCTAACAACAACAACAAGAACAATAAGAATAACAACAACAGAAGAAGAAGATGGTTTGTAATTTCTTACCATCTCTTGTCAGGCCTCAATGGCTTCCAGACCAAGTTTTGGCTGGGCTATCAATGAAGTGTTACAATCTTATTTTCATAGCTAGCTGGTGGTGTGAGGATGGCACAGCTGCTAGGCATTTGGACACTGCAGCAATTGCTTTAATTGGACATTCCTCACTCCTCTCATCTGACTTGTTAATGGCTTTTTAAGTGAGACACACCAGCCAAGTGAATTAGACTACTTGGCAAGTCAATTCCTGCTGACTTGGAAGCGTTAATCCGTGGAAAATAAGCAGAGGCCTTCAGCCAGGAGGAAACCTGAAATTTATTTGCAGAGGTAGAAGAGAAAGAGCTGTTGTCTCTTTCCAGGAGTATCCAAGTGCACTTCCAAGAACCACCTGGGAATAGGTCATTTTATCTAATTGTGCCCTTTCAACCTCACTTTAATCCAATGCTTGCTTGTTAGTGCCTGCTACAGGCTGTAAGGCATATGTAAGAGGTGGTCTGTCATGATGCCTACCATAAGGAGCTTGTACTTGTTAGAAGAAATAGAAAATACACCTATGGAACAGCTAAAAATGATTTGCTATGATGTAAGGCATTTTCCATCCACTCCTATGTTTAGTGGATCCCAGCATTTGTCAACCCCTCTACTCAGATTGTTCTCTCAAAGAACAGTGACAGTCACCAATAATCTATTAGTTGCCAAATTGGCTTTTTTCCAAATCTATGATTATAGACTTGACCTTTCTTCTGGGCTCCACCCTGAATGAATTTCCACCTGCAGATCACACATCTCTACATAGAAATCCTGGCAACATAAGTTTTCCACATCTCTTCTTTTCTCACTTCTTCTCACTTATTTTCCCTCTTCTTTCTCACTTCTTTTACCCTCATCAGTCTGTTCTCCCCTGATCATGGAATAACCACCTACCCCCATTGCTATATACTGCTGTCACTGTTGTTGTTGTTAGGTGCCATTGAGTCAGTATCCGACTCATAGACACCCTACGTACAACAGGCAAAACACTATTGTCAGTGCTTCTCTGCTATTCATAGGGTTTTCAATGGCTGATTGTTTTTTGGGAGTGGGTTGCTGGGTCCTTCTCCCAAGTCTACAGTATCTGGTGGTTCCCATGGAGTCTCCCATCCAAGTACTAAGTAGGCCCCAACATGCTTAGCTTCCAAGATTGGACAGGATTGGACATCACAGTGGTACTGGTACAGCTGCAGGCCCTCCTGTCACTAGTTCTTGTATATTGGTTGTATTTCCTGTCTACTCATACTACCTTCCCCCACACGTCTGTCAGTTTGCCGCACTGTGGGGGCTTGTGTGTTGTGATGAGGCTGAGAGCTCTGCCACGGTAACCTCGGACATGAGCAAGGTTACCCATGGTGGACAGGTTTTCAGCTGAGCTTCCAGACTAAGACAGACTAGAGAGTAGGACCTGGTGAACCACTCCCGAAACAACTAGCCACTGAAAACCCTATGAATAGCAAAGAAACACTGTCAGATATAATGCGGGAAAATGAGCCCCCCAGGTTGGAAGGCACTCAAAAGATTACTGGGGAAGAGTTGCCTCCTCAAAGTAGAGTCTACCGTGATGACAGAAATGGAGTAAAGCCCCAGGGTGCTCAACTTGCTGATGTGGCCTGACTCAAAATGAGGAGAAACAACTGTAAACATCCATTAATAATTGGAACATGGAATGTACGTAGTATGAATCTAGGAAAATTAGAAATTGTTAAAAGAGAAATGGAGCACATAAACATTGACATTCTAGGCATCAATGAGCTCAAATGGACCGGCATAGGCCATTTTGAGTCAGACAATCATATGGCCTACTATTCTGGGAATGATAAACTAAAGAGAAACGGGGTTGCATTCATCATCAAAAAAGACATTTCAAGATCTGTCATGAAATACAATGTTGTCAGTGATAGAATAATATCCATATGCCTACAAGGAAGGCCAGTTAATATGACTATTATTCAAATTTATGCACCCACCACTAAGGCCACAAATGAAGAAAAGGAAGACTTCTACCAGCTTCTGCAACCTGAAATAGATCAAACATGCAATCAAGACATACTGATAATCACTGGTGACTGGAATGCAAAGGTTGGAAACAAAGAAGGCCCAGTAGTTGGAAAATATGGTCTTGGTGACAGAAATGAAGCTGGAGATCGCATGACAGAATTTTGTCGGACCAATGACCTTTTCATTGCAAATACTTTTTTTCAACATCATAAATGGAGACTGTACACATGGACTTCACCAGATGGAACATACAGGAATCAAACTGACTACATATGTGGAAAGAGACCATGGGAAAGCTCTGACAAAATGTGAAAACAAGACCAGGTGCTGACTGTGGATCAGACAATCACTTCTCATATGCAAGTTCAAACTGAAGCTGAAGAAAATTAGAACAAGTATATGAGAGCCACAGTATGACCTTGAGTATATCCCACCTGAGTTCAGAGACCACCTCAAAAATAGGTTTAATGCATTAGACACAAATGACAGGAGACCAGAAGAGTTGTGGCATGACATAAAAGATATCATTCAAGAAGGAAGCAAAAAG